>CAWVQO010000272.1:0-206000 GCA_963932275.1 Andrena praecox
GGGACTAGATTGGTCCGCCACCGTCTTGTCCGACGACTATAGGGTCGTCCCCACGACCCCGGGCCAAAGTTGACCAGCCGCCGACATGTCCGACGACTATAGGGTCGTCCCCACGACCCCGGGACTAGATTGGCCCGCCACCGTCATGTCCGACGATTATAGGGTCGTCCCCACGACCGCGAGACTAGATTGGCCCGCCACCGTCATGTCCGACGACAATAGGGTCGTCCCCACGACCCCGGGTCCAGGTTGGCCAGCCGCCGACATTTCCGACGACTATAGAGTCGTCCCCACGACCCCGAGACTAGATTGGCCCGCCACCGTCATGTCCGACGACAATAGGGTCGTCCCCACGACCCCGGGACTAGATTGGTCCGCCACCGTCTTGTCCGACGACTATAGGGTCGTCCCCACGACCCCGGGCCAAAGTTGACCAGCCGCCGACATGTCCGACGACTATAGGGTCGTTCCCACGACCCCGGGACTAGAGTGGCCCGCCACCGTCATGTCCAACGACTATAGGGTCGTTCCCACAACCACGGGCCAAAGTTGGCCAGCCGCCGACATGTCCGACGACTATTGGATCGTCCCCACGACCACGGGCCAAAGTTGGCCAGCCGCCGACATGTCCGACGACTATAGGGTCGTCCCCACGACCCCGGGACTCGATTGGTCCGCCACCGTCTTGTCCGACGACTATAGGGTCGTCCCCACGACCCCGAGTCCAGGTTGGCCAGCCGCCGACATGTCCGACGACTATTGGATCGTCCCCACGACCACGGGCCAAAGTTGGCCAGCCGCCGACATGTCCGACGACTATAGGGTCGTCCCCACGACCCCGGGACTAGATTGGTCCGCCACCGTCTTGTCCGACGACTATAGGGTCGTCCCCACGACCCCGGGACTAGATTGGCCCGCCAGCGTCATGTCCAACGACTATAGGGTCGTCCCCACAACCACGGGCCAAAGTTGGCCAGCCGCCGACATGTCCGACGACTATAGGGTCGTCCCCACGACCCCGGGACAAGGTTGGCCCGCCGCCGACTTGTCCGACGACTTAAAGGGTCGTACCCATGACCCTGGGACTAGGCTGACAAGCCGCCAACATGTCCGACGACTATAGGGTCGTCCCCACGACCCCGGGCCAAAGATGTCCAGCCGCCGTCTGGTCCTACGACTATAGGGTAGTCCCCACGACCCCGGGACTAGATTGGCCCGCCACCGTCATGTCCGACGATTATAGGGTCGTCCCCACGACCCCGGGACAAGCTTGGCCCGCCGCCGAATTGTTCGACGACTATAGGGTCGTCCCCACGACCCCGGGACTAGATTGGCCCGCCACCGTCATGTCCGACGACAATAGGGTCGTCCCCACGACCCCGGGTCTAGGTTGGCCAGCCGCCGACATGTCCAACGACTATAGGGTCGTACCCACGACCCCGGGACTAGGCTGACAAGCCGCCAACATGTCCGACGACTATAGGGTCGTCCCCACGACCCCGGGCCAAAGATGTCCAGCCGCCGTCTTGTCCGACGACTATAGGGACGTCCCCACGACCCCGGGACTAGATTGGCTCGCCACCGTCATGTCCGACGAATATAGGGTCGTCCCCACGACCGCGAGACTAGATTGGCCCGCCACCGTCTTGTCCGACGACTATAGGGTCGTCCCCACGACCCCGAGTCCAGGTTGGCCAGCCGCCGACATTTCGGACGACTATAGAGTCGTCCCCACGACCCCGGGACAAAGTTGGCCAGCCGCCGACATGTCCGACGACTATAGTGTCGTCCCCGCGACCCCGGGACAAGGTTGGCCCGCCGCCGACTTGTCCGACGACTATAGTGTCGTCCCCACGACCCCGGGCCAACGATGTCCTGCCGCCGTCTTGTCCGACGACTATAAGGTCGTCCCCACGACCCCGGGACTAGATTGGCCCGCCACCGTCATGTCCAACGACTATAGGGTCGTCCCCACAACCACGGGCCAAAGTTGGCCAGCCGCCGACATGTCCGACGACTATAGGGTCGTCCCCACGACCCCGGGCTAAAGTTGGCCAGCTGCCGACATGTCCGACGACTATAGGGTCGTCCCCACGACCCCGGGACAAGGTTGGCCCGCCGCCGACTTGTCCGACGACTATAGGGTCGTACCCACCACCCCGGGACTAGATTGGCCCGCCACCGTCATGTCCGACGACAATAGGGTCGTACCCACGACCCCGGGACTAGGCTGACAAGCCGCCAACATGTCCGACGACTATAGGGACGTCCCCACGACCCCGGGACTAGATTGGCCCGCCACCGTCATGTCCGACGAATATAGGGTCGTCCCCACGACCGCGAGACTAGATTGGCCCGCCACCGTCATGTCCGACGACAATAGGGTCGTCCCCACGACCCCGGGTCCAGGTTGGCCAGCCGCCGACATTTCCGACGACTGTAGGGTCGTCCCCACGACCCCGGGACTAGATTGGCCCGCCACCGTCAAGTCCGACGACTATAGGGTCGTCCCCACGACCTCGGGACTAGGTTGGCCAGCCGCCGACATGTCCGACGACTATAGGGTCGTCCCCACGACCCCGGGCCAATGTTGGCCAATCGCCGACATGTCCGACGACTATAGGGTCGTCCCTACGACCCCGGGACTAGATTGGCCCGCCACCGTCATGTCCGACGATTATAGGGTCGTCCCCACGACCGCGCGACTAGATTGGCCCGCCACCGTCATGTCCGACGACAATAGGGTCGTCCCCACGACCCCGGGTCCAGGTTGGCCAGCCGCCGACATTTCCGACGACTATAGAGTCGTCCCCACGACCCCGAGACTAGATTGGCCCGCCACCGTCATGTCCGACGACAATAGGGTCGTCCCCACGACCCCGGGACTAGATTGGTCCGCCACCGTCTTGTCCGACGACTATAGGGTCGACCCCACGACCCCGGGCCAAAGTTGACCAGCCGCCGACATGTCCGACGACTATAGGGTCGTCCCCACGACCCCGGGACTAGATTGGCCCGCCACCGTCATGTCCAACGACTATAGGGTCGTTCCCACAACCACGGGCCAAAGTTGGCCAGCCGCCGACATGTCCGACGACTATTGGATCGTCCCCGCGACCCCGGGACAAGGTTGGCCCGCCGCCGACTTGTCCGACGACTATAGTGTCGTCCCCACGACCCCGGGCCAACGATGTCCTGCCGCCGTCTTGTCCGACGACTATAAGGTCGTCCCCACGACCCCGGGACTAGATTGGTCCGCCACCGTCTTGTCCGACGACTATAGGGTCGACCCCACGACCCCGGGCCAAAGTTGACCAGCCGCCGACATGTCCGACGACTATAGGGTCGTCCCCACGACCCCGGGACTAGATTGGCCCGCCACCGTCATGTCCGTCGACAATAGGGTCGTCCCTACGACCCCGGGACTAGATTGGCCCGCCACCGTCATGTCCGACGATTATAGGGTCGTCCCCACGACCGCGCGACTAGATTGGCCCGCCACCGTCATGTCCGACGACAATAGGGTCGTCCCCACGACCCCGGGTCCAGGTTGGCCAGCCGCCGACATTTCCGACAACTATAGAGTCGTCCCCACGACCCCGAGACTAGATTGGCCCGCCACCGTCATGTCCGACGACAATAGGGTCGTCCCCACGACCCCGGGACTAGATTGGTCCGCCACCGTCTTGTCCGACGACTATAGGGTCGACCCCACGACCCCGGGCCAAAGTTGACCAGCCGCCGACATGTCCGACGACTATAGGGTCGTCCCCACGACCCCGGGACTAGATTGGCCCGCCACCGTCATGTCCAACGACTATAGGGTCGTTCCCACAACCACGGGCCAAAGTTGGCCCGCCACCGTCATGTCCGACGACAATAGGGTCGTCCCCACGACCCCGGGTCCAGGTTGGCCAGCCGCCGACATTTCCGACGACTATAGAGTCGTCCCCACGACCCCGAGACTAGATTGGCCCGCCACCGTCATGTCCGACGACAATAGGGTCGTCCCCACGACCCCGGGTCCAGGTTGGCCAGCCGCCGACATGTCCGACGACTATAGGGTCGTCCCCACGACCCCGGGACTAGATTGGTCCGCCACCGTCTTGTCCGACGACTATAGGGTCGTCCCCACGACCCCGAGTCCAGGTTGGCCAGCCGCCGACATTTCCGACGACTATAGAGTCGTCCCCACGACCCCGGGCCAAAGTTGGCCAGCCGCCGACATGTCCGACGACTATAGGGTCGTCCCCACGACCCCGAGACTAGATTGGCCCGCCACCGTCATGTCCGACGACAATAGGGTCGTCCCCACGACCCCGGGTCCAGGTTGGCCAGCCGCCGACATTTCCGACGACTATAGAGTCGTCCCCACGACACCGGGCCAAAGTTGGCCAGCCGCCGACATGTCCGACGACTATAGGGTCGTCCCCACGACCCCGGGACTAGATTGGCCCGCCACCGTCATGTCCGACGACAATAGGGTCTTCCCCACGACCCCGGGTCTAGGTTGGCCAGCCGCCGACTTGTCCGACGACTATAGGGTCGTACCCACGACCCCGGGACTAGGCTGACAAGCCGCCAACATGTCCGACGACTATAGGGTCGTCCCCACGACCCCGGGACTAGATTGGCCCGCCACCGTCATGTCCAACGACTATAGGGTCGTCCCCACAACCACGGGCCAAAGTTGGCCAGCCGCCGACATGTCCGACGACTATTGGATCGTCCCCACGACCACGGGCCAAAGGTGGCCAGCCGCCGACATGTCCGACGACTATAGGGTCGTCCCCACGACCCCGGGACTAGATTGGTCCGCCACCGTCTTTTCCGACGACTATAGGGTCGTCCCCACGACCCCGGGACTAGATTGGCCAGCCGCCGTCTTGTCCTACGACTATAGGGTAGTCCCCACGACCCCGGGACTAGATTGGCCCGCCAGCGTCATGTCCAACGACTATAGGGTCGTCCCCACAACCACGGGCCAAAGTTGGCCAGCCGCCGACATGTCCGACGACTATAGGGTCGTCCCCACGACCCCGGGACAAGGTTGGCCCGCCGCCGACTTGTCCGACGACTATAGGGTCGTACCCACCACCCCGGGACTAGGCTGACAAGCCGCCAACATGCCCGACGACTATAGGGTCGTCCCCACGACCCCGGGCCAAAGATGTCCAGCCGCCGTCTTGTCCGACGACTATAGGGTCGTCCCCACGACCCCGAGTCCAGGTTGGCCAGCCGCCGACATTTCCGACGACTATAGAGTCGTCCCCACGACCCCGGGCCAAAGTTGGCCAGCCGCCGACATGTCCGACGACTATAGGGTCGTCCCCACGACCCCGGGACTAGATTATCCCGCCACCGTCATGTCCGACGATTATAGGGTCGTCCCCACGACCCCGGGACAAGCTTGGCCCGCCGCCGAATTGTTCGACGACTATAGGGTCGTCCCCACGACCCCGGGACTAGATTGGCCCGCCACCGTCATGTCCGACGACAATAGGGTCGTCCCCACGACCCCGGGTCTAGGTTGGCCAGCCGCCGACATGTCCAACGACTATAGGGTCGTACCCACGACCCCGGGACTAGCCTGACAAGCCGCCAACATGTCCGACGACTATAGGGTCGTCCCCACGACCCCGGGCCAAAGATGTCCAGCCGCCGACTTGTCCGACGACTATAGGGACGTCCCCACGACCCCGGGACTAGATTGGCCCGCCACCGTCATGTCCGACGAATATAGGGTCGTCCCCACGACCGCGAGACTAGATTGGCCCGCCACCGTCTTGTCCGACGACTATAGGGTCGTCCCCACGAACCCGAGTCCAGGTTGGCCAGCCGCCGACATTTCGGACGACTATAGAGTCGTCCCCACGACCCCGGGACAAGCTTGGCCCGCCGCCGAATTGTTCGACGACTATAGGGTCGTCCCCACGACCCCGGGACTAGATTGGCCCGCCACCGTCATGTCCGACGATTATAGGGTCGTCCCCACGACCGCGAGACTAGATTGGCCCGCCACCGTCATGTCCGACGACAATAGGGTCGTCCCCACGACCCCGGGTCCAGGTTGGCCAGCCGCCGACATTTCCGACGACTATAGAGTCGTCCCCACGACACCGGGCCAAAGTTGGCCAGCCGCCGACATGTCCGACGACTATAGTGTCGTCCCCGCGACCCCGGGACAAGGTTGGCCCGCCGCCGACTTGTCCGACGACTATAGTGTCGTCCCCACGACCCCGGGCCAACGATGTCCTGCCGCCGTCTTGTCCGACGACTATAAGGTCGTCCCCACGACCCCGGGACTAGATTGGCCCCCCACCGTCATGTCCAACGACTATAGGGTCGTCCCCACAACCACGGGCCAAAGTTGGCCAGCCGCCGACATGTCCGACGACTATAGGGTCGTCCCCACGACCCCGGGCTAAAGTTGGCCCGCCACCGACATGTCCGACGACTATAGGGTCGTCCCCACGACCCCGGGACTAGATTGGTCCGCCACCGTCTTGTCCGACGACTATAGGGTCGTCTCCACGACCCCGAGTCCAGGTTGGCCCCCCACCGTCATGTCCAACGACTATAGGGTCGTCCCCACAACCACGGGCCAAAGTTGGCCAGCCGCCGACATGTCCGACGACTATAGGGTCGTCCCCACGACCCCGGGCTAAAGTTGGCCCGCCACCGTCATGTCCGACGACAATAGGGTCGTCCCCACGACCCCGGGTCTAGGTTGGCCAGCCGCCGACTTGTCCGACGACTATAGGGTCGTACCCACGACCCCGGGTCTAGGCTCACAAGCCGCCAACATGTCCGACGACTATAGGGTCGTCCCCACGACCCCGGGCCAAAGATGTCCAGCCGCCGTCTTGTCCGACGACTATAGGGTCGTCCCCACGACCCCGGGACTAGATTGGTCCGCCACCGTCTTGTCCGACGACTATAGGGTCGTCCCCACGACCCCGGGCCAAAGTTGACCAGCCGCCGACATGTCCGACGACTATAGGGTCGTCCCCACGACCCCGGGACTAGATTGGCCCGCCGCCGAATTGTTCGACGACTATAGGGTCGTCCCCACGACCCCGGGACTAGATTGGCCCGCCACCGTCATGTCCGACGACAATAGGGTCGTCCCCACGACCCCGGGTCTAGGTTGGCCAGCCGCCGACTTGTCCGACGACTATTGGGTCGTACCCACGACCCCGGGACTAGGCTGACAAGCCGCCAACATGTCCGACGACTATAGGGTCGTCTCCACGACCCCGGGCCAAAGATGTCCAGCCGCCGTCTTGTCCGACGACTATAGGGTCGTCCCCACGACCCCGGGACTAGATTGGTCCGCCACCGTCTTGTCCGACGACTATAGGGTCGTCCCCACGACCCCGGGCCAAAGTTGACCAGCCGCCGACATGTCCGACGACTATAGGGTCGTCCCCACGACCCCGGGACAAGCTTGGCCCGCCGCCGAATTGTTCGACGACTATAGGGTCGTCCCCACGACCCCGGGTCTAGGTTGGCCAGCCGCCGACTTGTCCGACGACTATAGGGTCGTACCCACGACCCCGGGACTAGGCTGACAAGCCGCCAACATGTCCGACGACTATAGGGTCGTCTCCACGACCCCGGGCCAAAGATGTCCAGCCGCCGTCTTGTCCGACGACTATAGGGTCGTCCCCACGACCCCGGGACTAGATTGGTCCGCCACCGTCTTGTCCGACGACTATAGGGTCGTCCCCACGACCCCGGGCCAAAGTTGACCAGCCGCCGACATGTCCGACGACTATAGGGTCGTCCCCACGACCCCGGGACTAGATTGGCCCGCCACCGTCATGTCCGACGATTATAGGGTCGTCCCCACGACCGCGAGACTAGATTGGCCCGCCACCGTCATGTCCGACGACAATAGGGTCGTCCCCACGACCCCGGGTCCAGGTTGGCCAGCCGCCGACATTTCCGACGACTATAGAGTCGTCCCCACGACCCCGAGACTAGATTGGCCCGCCACTGTCATGTCCGACGACAATAGGGTCGTCCCCACGACCCCGGGACTAGATTGGTCCGCCACCGTCTTGTCCGACGACTATAGGGTCGACCCCACGACCCCGGGCCAAAGTTGACCAGCCGCCGACATGTCCGACGACTATTGGATCGTCCCCACGACCACGGGCCAAAGTTGGCCAGCCGCCGACATGTCCGACGACTATAGGGTCGTCCCCACGACCCCGGGACTAGATTGGTCCGCCACCGTCTTGTCCGACGACTATAGGGTCGTCCCCACGACCCCGGGACTAGATTGGCCCGCCACCGTCATGTCCGACGATTATAGGGTCGTCCCCACGACCGCGAGACTAGATTGGCCCGCCACCGTCATGTCCGACGACAATAGGGTCGTCCCCACGACCCCGGGTCCAGGTTGGCCAGCCGCCGACATTTCCGACGACTATAGAGTCGTCCCCACGACCCCGGGACTAGATTGGCCCGCCACCGTCATGTCCGACGATTATAGGGTCGTCCCCACGACCGCGAGACTAGATTGGCCCGCCACCGTCATGTCCGACGACAATAGGGTCGTCCCCACGACCCCGGGTCCAGGTTGGCCAGCCGCCGACATTTCCGACGACTATAGAGTCGTCCCCACGACCCCGGGACTAGATTGGCCCGCCACCGTAATGTCCAACGACTATAGGGTCGTTCCCACAACCACGGGCCAAAGTTGGCCAGCCGCCGACATGTCCGACGACTATTGGATCGTCCCCACGACCACGGGCCAAAGTTGGCCAGCCGCCGACATGTCCGACGACTATAGGGTCGTCCCCACGACCCCGGGACTCGATTGGTCCGCCACCGTCTTGTCCGACGACTATAGGGTCGTCCCCACGACCCCGAGTCCAGGTTGGCCAGCCGCCGACATTTCCGACGACTATAGAGTCGTCCCCACGACCCCGGGCCAAAGTTGGCCAGCCGCCGACATTTCCGACGACTATAGGGTCGTCCCCACGACCCCGGGACTAGATTTGCCCGCCACCGTCAT
Organism: Andrena praecox; assembly: GCA_963932275.1. Classification (NCBI taxonomy): domain Eukaryota; kingdom Metazoa; phylum Arthropoda; class Insecta; order Hymenoptera; family Andrenidae; genus Andrena; species Andrena praecox. Next base: position 9,029 of record CAWVQO010000272.1, read on the forward strand.
GTCCGACGACAATAGGGTCGTCCCCACGACCCCGGGTCTAGGTTGGCCAGCCGCCGACTTGTCCGACGACTATAGGGTCGTACCCACGACCCCGGGACTAGGCTGACAAGCCGCCAACATGTCCGACGACTATAGGGTCGTCCCCACGACCCCGGGCCAAAGATGTCCAGCCGCCGTCTTGTCCGACGACTATAGGGTCGTCCCCACGACCCCGGGAATAGATTGGCCCGCCGCCGTCTTGTCCGACGACTATAGGGTCGTCCCCACGACCCCGAGTCCAGGTTGGCCAGCCGCCGACATTTCCGACGACTATAGAGTCGTCCCCACGACCCCGGGCCAAAGTTGGCCAGCCGCCGACATGTCCGACGACTATAGGGTCGTCCCCACGACCCCGAGACTAGATTGGCCCGCCACCGTCATGTCCGACGACAATAGGGTCGTCCCCACGACCCCGGGTCCAGGTTGGCCAGCCGCCGACATTTCCGACGACTATAGAGTCGTCCCCACGACACCGGGCCAAAGTTGGCCAGCCGCCGACATGTCCGACGACTATAGGGTCGTCCCCACGACCCCGGGACTAGATTGGCCCGCCACCGTCATGTCCGACGATTATAGGGTCGTCCCCACGACCGCGCGACTAGATTGGCCCGCCACCGTCATGTCCGACGACAATAGGGTCGTCCCCACGACCCCGGGTCCAGGTTGGCCAGCCGCCGACATTTCCGACGACTATAGAGTCGTCCCCACGACCCCGAGACTAGATTGGCCCGCCACCGTCATGTCCGACGACAATAGGGTCGTCCCCACGACCCCGGGACTAGATTGGTCCGCCACCGTCTTGTCCGACGACTATAGGGTCGTCCCCACGACCCCGGGCCAAAGTTGGCCAGCCGCCGACTTGTCCGAAGACTATAGGGTCGTACCCACGACCCCGGGACTAGGCTGACAAGCCGCCAACATGTCCGACGACTATAGGGTCGTCCCCACGACCCCGGGCCAAAGATGTCCAGCCGCCGTCTTGTCCGACGACTATAGGGTCGTCCCCACGACCCCGGGACTAGATTGGCCCGCCACCGTCATGTCCAACGACTATAGGGTCGTCCCCACAACCACGGGTCAAAGTTGGCCAGCCGCCGACATGTCCGACGACTATTGGATCGTCCCCACGACCACGGGCCAAAGTTGGCCAGCCGCCGACATGTCCGACGACTATAGGGTCATCCCCACGACCCCGGGACTAGATTGGTCCGCCACCGTCTTGTCCGACGACTATAGGGTCGTCCCCACGACCACGGGCCAAAGTTGACCAGCCGCCGACATGTCCGACGACTATAGGGTCGTCCCCACGACCCCGGGACTAGATTGGCCCGCCAACGTCATGTCCGACGATTATAGGGTCGTCCCCACGACCGCGAGACTAGATTGGCCCTCCACCGTCATGTCCGACGACAATAGGGTCGTCCCCACAACCACGGGTCAAAGTTGGCCAGCCGCCGACATTTCCGACGACTATAGAGTCGTCCCCACGACACCGGGCCAAAGTTGGCCAGCCGCCGACATGTCCGACGACTATAGGGTCGTCCCCACGACCCCGGGACACGGTTGGCCCGCCGCCGACTTGTCCGACGACTATAGGGTCGTACCCACGACCCTGGGACTAGGCTGACAAGCCGCCAACATGTCCGACGACTATAGGGTCGTCCCCACGACCCCGGGCCAAAGATGTCCAGCCGCCGTCTTGTCCTACGACTATAGGGTAGTCCCCACGACCCCGGGACTAGATTGGCCCGCCAGCGTCATGTCCAACGACTATAGGGTCGTCCCCACGACCCCGGGCCAAAGTTGGCAAGCCGCCGAAATGTCCGACGACTGTAGGGTCGTCCCCACGACCCCGGGACTAGATTGGTCCGCCACCGTCATGTCCGACGACTATAGGGTCGTCCCCACGACCCCGGGCCAAAGTTGGCCAGCCGCCGACATGTCCGACGACTATAGGGTCGTCCCCACGACCCCGAGACTAGATTGGCCCGCCACCGTCATGTCCGACGACAATAGGGTCGTCCCCACGACCCCGGGCCAAAGTTGGCCAGCCGCCGACATGTCCGACGACTATAGGGTCGTCCCCACGACCCCGAGACTAGATTGGCCCGCCACCGTCATGTCCGACGATTATAGGGTCGTCCCCACGACCCCGGGACAAGCTTGGCCCGCCGCCGAATTGTTCGACGACTATAGGGTCGTCCCCTCGACCCCGAGTCCAGGTTGGCCAGCCGCCGACATGTCCGACGACTATAGGGTCGTCCCCACGACCCCGGGCCAAAGATGTCCAGCCGCCGTCTTGTCCGACGACTATAGGGTCGTCCCCACGACCCCGGGTCCAGGTTGGCCAGCCGCCGACATTTCCGACGACTATAGAGTCGTCCCCACGACACCGGGCCAAAGTTGGCCAGCCGCCGACATGTCCGACGACTATAGGGTCGTCCCCACGACCCCAGGACTAGATTGGCCCGCCACCGTCATGTCCGACGATTATAGGGTCGTCCCCACGACCGCGCGACTAGATTGGCCCGCCACCGTCATGTCCGACGACAATAGGGTCGTCCCCACGACCCCGGGTCCAGGTTGGCCAGCCGCCGACATTTCCGACGACTATAGAGTCGTCCCCACGACCCCGAGACTAGATTGGCCCGCCACCGTCATGTCCGACGACAATAGGGTCGTCCCCACGACCCCGGGACTAGATTGGTCCGCCACCGTCTTGTCCGACGACTGTAGGGTCAACCCCACGACCCCGGGCCAAAGTTGACCAGCCGCCGACATGTCCGACGACTATAGGGTCGTCCCCACGACCCCGGGACTAGATTGGCCCGCCACCGTCATGTCCAACGACTATAGGGTCGTTCCCACAACCACGGGCCAAAGTTGGCCAGCCGCCGACATGTCCGACGACTATTGGATCGTCCCCACGACCACGGGCCAAAGTTGGCCAGCCGCCGACATGTCCGACGACTATAGGGTCGTCCCCACGACCCCGGGACTAGATTGGTCCGCCACCGTCTTGTCCGACGACTATAGGGTCGTCTCCACGACCCCGAGTCCAGGTTGGCCAGCCGCCGACATTTCCGACGACTATAGGGTCGTCCCCACGACCCCGAGACTAGATTGGCCCGCCACCGTCATGTCCGACGACAATAGGGTCGTCCCCACGACCCCGGGACTAGATTGGCCCGCCACCGTCATGTCCGACGATTATAGGGTCGTCCCCACGACCCCGGGACAAGCTTGGCCCGCCACCGACATGTCCGACGACTATAGGGTCGTCCCCACGACCCCGGGACTAGATTGGTCCGCCACCGTCTTGTCCGACGACTATAGGGTCGTCTCCACGACCCCGAGTCCAGGTTGGCCAGCCGCCGACATTTCCGACGACTATAGAGTCGTCCCCACGACCCCGGGCCAAAGTTGGCCAGCCGCCGACATGTTCGACGACTATAGGGTCGTCCCCACGACCCCGGGACTAGATTGGCCCGCCACCGTCATGTCCGACGACAATAGGGTCGTCCCCACGACCCCGGGTCTAGGTTGGCCAGCCGCCGACTTGTCCGACGACTATAGGGTCGTACCCACGACCCCGGGTCTAGGCTCACAAGCCGCCAACATGTCCGACGACTATAGGGTCGTCCCCACGACCCCGGGCCAAAGATGTCCAGCCGCCGTCTTGTCCGACGACTATAGGGTCGTCCCCACGACCCCGGGACTAGATTGGTCCGCCACCGTCTTGTCCGACGACTATAGGGTCGTCCCCACGACCCCGGGCCAAAGTTGACCAGCCGCCGACATGTCCGACGACTATAGGGTCGTCCCCACGACCCCGGGACTAGATTGGCCCGCCGCCGAATTGTTCGACGACTATAGGGTCGTCCCCACGACCCCGGGACTAGATTGGCCCGCCACCGTCATGTCCGACGACAATAGGGTCGTCCCCACGACCCCGGGTCTAGGTTGGCCAGCCGCCGACTTGTCCGACGACTATAGGGTCGTACCCACGACCCCGGGACTAGGCTGACAAGCCGCCAACATGTCCGACGACTATAGGGTCGTCTCCACGACCCCGGGCCAAAGATGTCCAGCCGCCGTCTTGTCCGACGACTATAGGGTCGTCCCCACGACCCCGGGACTAGATTGGTCCGCCACCGTCTTGTCCGACGACTATAGGGTCGTCCCCACGACCCCGGGCCAAAGTTGACCAGCCGCCGACATGTCCGACGACTATAGGGTCGTCCCCACGACCCCGGGACAAGCTTGGCCCGCCGCCGAATTGTTCGACGACTATAGGGTCGTCCCCACGACCCCGGGTCTAGGTTGGCCAGCCGCCGACTTGTCCAACGACTATAGGGTCGTACCCACGACCCCGGGACTAGGCTGACAAGCCGCCGACATGTCCGACGACTATTGGATCGTCCCCACGACCACGGGCCAAAGTTGGCCAGCCGCCGACATGTCCGACGACTATAGGGTCGTCCCCACGACCCCGGGTCTAGGTTGGCCAGCCGCCGTCTTGTCCGACGACTATAGGGTCGTCCCCACGACCCCGGGACTAGATTGGTCCGCCACCGTCTTGTCCGACGACTATAGGGTCGTCCCCACGACCCCGGGACTAGGCTGACAAGCCGCCGACATGTCCGACGACTATAGGGTCGTCCCCACGACCCCGGGACAAGCTTGGCCCGCCGCCGAATTGTTCGACGACTATAGGGTCGTCCCCACGACCCCGGGTCTAGGTTGGCCAGCCGCCGTCTTGTCCGACGACTATAGGGTCGTCCCCACGACCCCGGGACTAGATTGGTCCGCCACCGTCTTGTCCGACGACTATAGGGTCGTCCCCACGACCCCGGGCCAAAGTTGACCAGCCGCCGACATGTCCGACGACTATAGGGTCGTACCCACGACCCCGGGACTAGGCTGACAAGCCGCCAACATGTCCGACGACTATAGGGTCGTCTCCACGACCCCGGGCCAAAGATGTCCAGCCGCCGTCTTGTCCGACGACTATAGGGTCGTCCCCACGACCCCGGGACTAGATTGGTCCGCCACCGTCTTGTCCGACGACTATAGGGTCGTCCCCACGACCCCGGGCCAAAGTTGACCAGCCGCCGACATGTCCGACGACTATAGGGTCGTCCCCACGACCCCGGGACTAGATTGGTCCGCCACCGTCTTGTCCGACGACTATAGGGTCGTCCCCACGACCCCGGGACTAGATTGGCCCGCCAGCGTCATGTCCAACGACTATAGGGTCGTCCCCACAACCACGGGCCAAAGTTGGCCAGCCGCCGACATGTCCGACGACTATAGGGTCGTCCCCACGACCCCGGGACAAGGTTGGCCCGCCGCCGACTTGTCCGACGACTTAAAGGGTCGTACCCATGACCCTGGGACTAGGCTGACAAGCCGCCAACATGTCCGACGACTATAGGGTCGTCCCCACGACCCCGGGCCAAAGATGTCCAGCCGCCGTCTGGTCCTACGACTATAGGGTAGTCCCCACGACCCCGGGACTAGATTGGCCCGCCACCGTCATGTCCGACGATTATAGGGTCGTCCCCACGACCCCGGGACAAGCTTGGCCCGCCGCCGAATTGTTCGACGACTATAGGGTCGTCCCCACGACCCCGGGACTAGATTGGCCCGCCACCGTCATGTCCGACGACAATAGGGTCGTCCCCACGACCCCGGGTCTAGGTTGGCCAGCCGCCGACATGTCCAACGACTATAGGGTCGTACCCACGACCCCGGGACTAGGCTGACAAGCCGCCAACATGTCCGACGACTATAGGGTCGTCCCCACGACCCCGGGCCAAAGATGTCCAGCCGCCGTCTTGTCCGACGACTATAGGGACGTCCCCACGACCCCGGGACTAGATTGGCTCGCCACCGTCATGTCCGACGAATATAGGGTCGTCCCCACGACCGCGAGACTAGATTGGCCCGCCACCGTCTTGTCCGACGACTATAGGGTCGTCCCCACGACCCCGAGTCCAGGTTGGCCAGCCGCCGACATTTCGGACGACTATAGAGTCGTCCCCACGACCCCGGGACAAAGTTGGCCAGCCGCCGACATGTCCGACGACTATAGTGTCGTCCCCGCGACCCCGGGACAAGGTTGGCCCGCCGCCGACTTGTCCGACGACTATAGTGTCGTCCCCACGACCCCGGGCCAACGATGTCCTGCCGCCGTCTTGTCCGACGACTATAAGGTCGTCCCCACGACCCCGGGACTAGATTGGCCCGCCACCGTCATGTCCAACGACTATAGGGTCGTCCCCACAACCACGGGCCAAAGTTGGCCAGCCGCCGACATGTCCGACGACTATAGGGTCGTCCCCACGACCCCGGGCTAAAGTTGGCCAGCTGCCGACATGTCCGACGACTATAGGGTCGTCCCCACGACCCCGGGACAAGGTTGGCCCGCCGCCGACTTGTCCGACGACTATAGGGTCGTACCCACCACCCCGGGACTAGATTGGCCCGCCACCGTCATGTCCGACGACAATAGGGTCGTACCCACGACCCCGGGACTAGGCTGACAAGCCGCCAACATGTCCGACGACTATAGGGACGTCCCCACGACCCCGGGACTAGATTGGCCCGCCACCGTCATGTCCGACGAATATAGGGTCGTCCCCACGACCGCGAGACTAGATTGGCCCGCCACCGTCATGTCCGACGACAATAGGGTCGTCCCCACGACCCCGGGTCCAGGTTGGCCAGCCGCCGACATTTCCGACGACTGTAGGGTCGTCCCCACGACCCCGGGACTAGATTGGCCCGCCACCGTCAAGTCCGACGACTATAGGGTCGTCCCCACGACCTCGGGACTAGGTTGGCCAGCCGCCGACATGTCCGACGACTATAGGGTCGTCCCCACGACCCCGGGCCAATGTTGGCCAATCGCCGACATGTCCGACGACTATAGGGTCGTCCCTACGACCCCGGGACTAGATTGGCCCGCCACCGTCATGTCCGACGATTATAGGGTCGTCCCCACGACCGCGCGACTAGATTGGCCCGCCACCGTCATGTCCGACGACAATAGGGTCGTCCCCACGACCCCGGGTCCAGGTTGGCCAGCCGCCGACATTTCCGACGACTATAGAGTCGTCCCCACGACCCCGAGACTAGATTGGCCCGCCACCGTCATGTCCGACGACAATAGGGTCGTCCCCACGACCCCGGGACTAGATTGGTCCGCCACCGTCTTGTCCGACGACTATAGGGTCGACCCCACGACCCCGGGCCAAAGTTGACCAGCCGCCGACATGTCCGACGACTATAGGGTCGTCCCCACGACCCCGGGACTAGATTGGCCCGCCACCGTCATGTCCAACGACTATAGGGTCGTTCCCACAACCACGGGCCAAAGTTGGCCAGCCGCCGACATGTCCGACGACTATTGGATCGTCCCCGCGACCCCGGGACAAGGTTGGCCCGCCGCCGACTTGTCCGACGACTATAGTGTCGTCCCCACGACCCCGGGCCAACGATGTCCTGCCGCCGTCTTGTCCGACGACTATAAGGTCGTCCCCACGACCCCGGGACTAGATTGGTCCGCCACCGTCTTGTCCGACGACTATAGGGTCGACCCCACGACCCCGGGCCAAAGTTGACCAGCCGCCGACATGTCCGACGACTATAGGGTCGTCCCCACGACCCCGGGACTAGATTGGCCCGCCACCGTCATGTCCGTCGACAATAGGGTCGTCCCTACGACCCCGGGACTAGATTGGCCCGCCACCGTCATGTCCGACGATTATAGGGTCGTCCCCACGACCGCGCGACTAGATTGGCCCGCCACCGTCATGTCCGACGACAATAGGGTCGTCCCCACGACCCCGGGTCCAGGTTGGCCAGCCGCCGACATTTCCGACAACTATAGAGTCGTCCCCACGACCCCGAGACTAGATTGGCCCGCCACCGTCATGTCCGACGACAATAGGGTCGTCCCCACGACCCCGGGACTAGATTGGTCCGCCACCGTCTTGTCCGACGACTATAGGGTCGACCCCACGACCCCGGGCCAAAGTTGACCAGCCGCCGACATGTCCGACGACTATAGGGTCGTCCCCACGACCCCGGGACTAGATTGGCCCGCCACCGTCATGTCCAACGACTATAGGGTCGTTCCCACAACCACGGGCCAAAGTTGGCCCGCCACCGTCATGTCCGACGACAATAGGGTCGTCCCCACGACCCCGGGTCCAGGTTGGCCAGCCGCCGACATTTCCGACGACTATAGAGTCGTCCCCACGACCCCGAGACTAGATTGGCCCGCCACCGTCATGTCCGACGACAATAGGGTCGTCCCCACGACCCCGGGTCCAGGTTGGCCAGCCGCCGACATGTCCGACGACTATAGGGTCGTCCCCACGACCCCGGGACTAGATTGGTCCGCCACCGTCTTGTCCGACGACTATAGGGTCGTCCCCACGACCCCGAGTCCAGGTTGGCCAGCCGCCGACATTTCCGACGACTATAGAGTCGTCCCCACGACCCCGGGCCAAAGTTGGCCAGCCGCCGACATGTCCGACGACTATAGGGTCGTCCCCACGACCCCGAGACTAGATTGGCCCGCCACCGTCATGTCCGACGACAATAGGGTCGTCCCCACGACCCCGGGTCCAGGTTGGCCAGCCGCCGACATTTCCGACGACTATAGAGTCGTCCCCACGACACCGGGCCAAAGTTGGCCAGCCGCCGACATGTCCGACGACTATAGGGTCGTCCCCACGACCCCGGGACTAGATTGGCCCGCCACCGTCATGTCCGACGACAATAGGGTCTTCCCCACGACCCCGGGTCTAGGTTGGCCAGCCGCCGACTTGTCCGACGACTATAGGGTCGTACCCACGACCCCGGGACTAGGCTGACAAGCCGCCAACATGTCCGACGACTATAGGGTCGTCCCCACGACCCCGGGACTAGATTGGCCCGCCACCGTCATGTCCAACGACTATAGGGTCGTCCCCACAACCACGGGCCAAAGTTGGCCAGCCGCCGACATGTCCGACGACTATTGGATCGTCCCCACGACCACGGGCCAAAGGTGGCCAGCCGCCGACATGTCCGACGACTATAGGGTCGTCCCCACGACCCCGGGACTAGATTGGTCCGCCACCGTCTTTTCCGACGACTATAGGGTCGTCCCCACGACCCCGGGACTAGATTGGCCAGCCGCCGTCTTGTCCTACGACTATAGGGTAGTCCCCACGACCCCGGGACTAGATTGGCCCGCCAGCGTCATGTCCAACGACTATAGGGTCGTCCCCACAACCACGGGCCAAAGTTGGCCAGCCGCCGACATGTCCGACGACTATAGGGTCGTCCCCACGACCCCGGGACAAGGTTGGCCCGCCGCCGACTTGTCCGACGACTATAGGGTCGTACCCACCACCCCGGGACTAGGCTGACAAGCCGCCAACATGCCCGACGACTATAGGGTCGTCCCCACGACCCCGGGCCAAAGATGTCCAGCCGCCGTCTTGTCCGACGACTATAGGGTCGTCCCCACGACCCCGAGTCCAGGTTGGCCAGCCGCCGACATTTCCGACGACTATAGAGTCGTCCCCACGACCCCGGGCCAAAGTTGGCCAGCCGCCGACATGTCCGACGACTATAGGGTCGTCCCCACGACCCCGGGACTAGATTATCCCGCCACCGTCATGTCCGACGATTATAGGGTCGTCCCCACGACCCCGGGACAAGCTTGGCCCGCCGCCGAATTGTTCGACGACTATAGGGTCGTCCCCACGACCCCGGGACTAGATTGGCCCGCCACCGTCATGTCCGACGACAATAGGGTCGTCCCCACGACCCCGGGTCTAGGTTGGCCAGCCGCCGACATGTCCAACGACTATAGGGTCGTACCCACGACCCCGGGACTAGCCTGACAAGCCGCCAACATGTCCGACGACTATAGGGTCGTCCCCACGACCCCGGGCCAAAGATGTCCAGCCGCCGACTTGTCCGACGACTATAGGGACGTCCCCACGACCCCGGGACTAGATTGGCCCGCCACCGTCATGTCCGACGAATATAGGGTCGTCCCCACGACCGCGAGACTAGATTGGCCCGCCACCGTCTTGTCCGACGACTATAGGGTCGTCCCCACGAACCCGAGTCCAGGTTGGCCAGCCGCCGACATTTCGGACGACTATAGAGTCGTCCCCACGACCCCGGGACAAGCTTGGCCCGCCGCCGAATTGTTCGACGACTATAGGGTCGTCCCCACGACCCCGGGACTAGATTGGCCCGCCACCGTCATGTCCGACGATTATAGGGTCGTCCCCACGACCGCGAGACTAGATTGGCCCGCCACCGTCATGTCCGACGACAATAGGGTCGTCCCCACGACCCCGGGTCCAGGTTGGCCAGCCGCCGACATTTCCGACGACTATAGAGTCGTCCCCACGACACCGGGCCAAAGTTGGCCAGCCGCCGACATGTCCGACGACTATAGTGTCGTCCCCGCGACCCCGGGACAAGGTTGGCCCGCCGCCGACTTGTCCGACGACTATAGTGTCGTCCCCACGACCCCGGGCCAACGATGTCCTGCCGCCGTCTTGTCCGACGACTATAAGGTCGTCCCCACGACCCCGGGACTAGATTGGCCCCCCACCGTCATGTCCAACGACTATAGGGTCGTCCCCACAACCACGGGCCAAAGTTGGCCAGCCGCCGACATGTCCGACGACTATAGGGTCGTCCCCACGACCCCGGGCTAAAGTTGGCCAGCTGCCGACATGTCCGACGACTATAGGGTCGTCCCCACGACCCCGGGACAAGGTTGGCCCGCCGCCGACTTGTCCGACGACTATAGGGTCGTACCCACCACCCCGGGACTAGGCTGACAAGCCGCCAACATGCCCGACGACTATAGGGTCGTCCCCACGACCCCGGGCCAAAGATGTCCAGCCGCCGTCTTGTCCGACGACTATAGGGTCGTCCCCACGACCCCGAGTCCAGGTTGGCCAGCCGCCGACATTTCCGACGACTATAGAGTCGTCCCCACGACCCCGGGCCAAAGTTGGCCAGCCGCCGACATGTCCGACGACTATAGGGTCGTCCCCACGACCCCGGGACTAGATTGGCCCGCCACCGTCATGTCCGACGATTATAGGGTCGTCCCCACGACCCCGGGACAAGCTTGGCCCGCCGCCGAATTGTTCGACGACTATAGGGTCGTCCCCACGACCCCGGGACTAGATTGGCCCGCCACCGTCATGTCCGACGACAATAGGGTCGTCCCCACGACCCCGGGTCTAGGTTGGCCAGCCGCCGACTTGTCCAACGACTATAGGGTCGTACCCACGACCCCGGGACTAGGCTGACAAGCCGCCAACGTGTCCGACGACTATAGGGTCGTCCCCACGACCCCGGGCCAAAGATGTCCAGCCGCCGTCTTGTCCGACGACTATAGGGACGTCCCCACGACCCCGGGACTAGATTGGCCCGCCACCGTCATGTCCGACGAATATAGGGTCGTCCCCACGACCGCGAGACTAGATTGGCCCGCCACCGTCATGTCCGACGACAATAGGGTCGTCCCCACGACCCCGGGTCCAGGTTGGCCAGCCGCCGACATTTCCGACGACTATAGAGTCGTCCCCACGACCCCGAGACTAGATTGGCCCGCCACCGTCATGTCCGACGACAATAGGGTCGTCCCCACGACCCCGGGTCCAGGTTTGCCAGCCGCCGACATGTCCGACGACTATAGGGTCGTCCCTACGACCCCGGGACTAGATTGGCCCGCCACCGTCATGTCCGACGATTATAGGGTCGTCCCCACGACCGCGCGACTAGATTGGCCCGCCACCGTCATGTCCGACGACAATAGGGTCGTCCCCACGACCCCGGGTCCAGGTTGGCCAGCCGCCGACATTTCCGACGACTATAGAGTCGTCCCCACGACCCCGAGACTAGATTGGCCCGCCACCGTCATGTCCGACGACAATAGGGTCGTCCCCACGACCCCGGGACTAGATTGGTCCGCCACCGTCTTGTCCGACGACTATAGGGTCGACCCCACGACCCCGGGCCAAAGTTGACCAGCCGCCGACATGTCCGACGACTATAGGGTCGTCCCCACGACCCCGGGACTAGATTGGCCCGCCACCGTCATGTCCAACGACTATAGGGTCGTTCCCACAACCACGGGCCAAAGTTGGCCAGCCGCCGACATGTCCGACGACTATTGGATCGTCCCCACGACCACGGGCCAAAGTTGGCCAGCCGCCGACATGTCCGACGACTATAGGGTCGTCCCCACGACCCCGGGACTAGATTGGTCCGCCACCGTCTTGTCCGACGACTATAGGGTCGTCCCCACGACCCCGAGTCCAGGTTGGCCAGCCGCCGACATTTCCGACGACTATAGAGTCGTCCCCACGACCCCGGGCCAAAGTTGGCCAGCCGCCGACATGTCCGACGACTATAGGGTCGTCCCCACGACCCCGAGACTAGATTGGCCCGCCACCGTCATGTCCGACGACAATAGGGTCGTCCCCACGACCCCGGGTCCAGGTGGGCCAGCCGCCGACATTTCCGACGACTATAGAGTCGTCCCCACGACACCGGGCCAAAGTTGGCCAGCCGCCGACATGTCCGACGACTATAGGGTCGTCCCCACGACCCCGGGACTAGATTGGCCCGCCACCGTCATGTCCGACGACAATAGGGTCGTCCCCACGACCCGGGGTCTAGGTTGGCCAGCCGCCGACTTGTCCGACGACTATAGGGTCGTCCCCACGACCCCGAGACTAGATTGGCCCGCCACCGTCATGTCCGACGACAATAGGGTCGTCCCCACGACCCCGGGTCCAGGTTGGCCAGCCGCCGACATGTCCGACGACTATAGGGTCGTCCCCACGACCCCGGGACTAGATTGGCCCGCCACCGTCATGTCCAACGACTATAGGGTCGTTCCCACAACCACGGGCCAAAGTTGGCCAGCCGCCGACATGTCCGACGACTATTGGATCGTCCCCACGACCACGGGCCAAAGTTGGCCAGCCGCCGACATGTCCGACGACTATAGGGTCGTCCCCACGACCCCGGGACTAGATTGGTCCGCCACCGTCTTGTCCGACGACTATAGGGTCGTCCCCACGACCCCGAGTCCAGGTTGGCCAGCCGCCGACATTTCCGACGACTATAGAGTCGTCCCCACGACCCCGGGCCAAAGTTGGCCAGCCGCCGACATGTCCGACGACTATAGGGTCGTCCCCACGACCCCGAGACTAGATTGGCCCGCCACCGTCATGTCCGACGACAATAGGGTCGTCCCCACGACCCCGGGTCCAGGTGGGCCAGCCGCCGACATTTCCGACGACTATAGAGTCGTCCCCACGACACCGGGCCAAAGTTGGCCAGCCGCCGACATGTCCGACGACTATAGGGTCGTCCCCACGACCCCGGGACTAGATTGGCCCGCCACCGTCATGTCCGACGACAATAGGGTCGTCCCCACGACCCCGGGTCTAGGTTGGCCAGCCGCCGACTTGTCCGACGACTATAGGGTCGTCCCCACGACCCCGAGACTAGATTGGCCCGCCACCGTCATGTCCGACGACAATAGGGTCGTCCCCACGACCCCGGGTCCAGGTTGGCCAGCCGCCGACATTTCCGACGACTATAGAGTCGTCCCCACGACACCGGGCCAAAGTTGGCCAGCCGCCGACATGTCCGACGACTATAGGGTCGTCCCCACGACCCCGGGACTAGATTGGCCCGCCACCGTCATGTCCGACGATTATAGGGTCGTCCCCACGACCCCGGGACAAGCTTGGCCCGCCGCCGAATTGTTCGACGACTATAGGGTCGTCCCCACGACCCCGGGACTAGATTGGCCCGCCACCGTCATGTCCGACGACAATAGGGTCGTCCCCACGACCCCGGGTCTAGGTTGGCCAGCCGCCGACTTGTCCGACGACTATAGGGTCGTACCCACGACCCCGGGACTAGGCTGACAAGCCGCCAACATGTCCGACGACTATAGGGTCGTCTCCACGACCCCGGGCCAAAGATGTCCAGCCGCCGTCTTGTCCGACGACTATAGGGTCGTCCCCACGACCCCGGGACTAGATTGGTCCGCCACCGTCTTGTCCGACGACTATAGGGTCGTCCCCACGACCCCGGGCCAAAGTTGACCAGCCGCCGACATGTCCGACGACTGTAGGGTCGTCCCCACGACCCCGGGACTAGATTGGCCCGCCACCGTCATGTCCGACGATTATAGGGTCGTCCCCACGACCGCGAGATTAGATTGGCCCGCCACCGTCATGTCCGACGACAATAGGGTCGTCCCCACGACCCCGGGTCCAGGTTGGCCAGCCGCCGACATTTCCGACGACTATAGAGTCGTCCCCACGACCCCGAGACTAGATTGGCCCGCCACCGTCATGTCCGACGACAATAGGGTCGTCCCCACGACCCCGGGACTAGATTGGTCCGCCACCGTCTTGTCCGACGACTATAGGGTCGTCCCCACGACCCCGGGCCAAAGTTGACCAGCCGCCGACATGTCCGACGACTATAGGGTCGTCCCCACGACCCCGGGACTAGGCTGACAAGCCGCCAACATGTCCGACGACTATAGGGTCGTCCCCACGACCCCGGGCCAAAGATGTCCAGCCGCCGACATGTCCGACGACTATTGGATCGTCCCCACGACCACGGGCCAAAGTTGGCCAGCCGCCGACATGTCCGACGACTATAGGGTCGTCCCCACGACCCCGGGACTCGATTGGTCCGCCACCGTCTTGTCCGACGACTATAGGGTCGTCCCCACGACCCCGAGTCCAGGATGGCCAGCCGCCGACATTTCCGACGACTATAGAGTCGTCCCCACGACCCCGGGCCAAAGTTGGCCAGCCGCCGACATGTCCGACGACTATAGGGTCGTCCCCACGACCCCGGGACTAGATTGGCCCGCCACCGTCATGTCCGACGATAATAGGGTCGTCCCCACGACCCCGGGTCTAGGTTGGCCAGCCGCCGACTTGTCCGACGACTATAGGGTCGTACTCACGACCCCGGGACTAGGCTGACAAGCCGCCAACATGTCCGACGACTATAGGGTCGTCCCCACGACCCCGGGCCAAAGTTGACCAGCCGCCGACATGTCCGACGACTATAGGGTCGTCCCCACGACCCCGGGACTAGATTGGCCCGCCACCGTCATGTCCGACGATTATAGGGTCGTCCCCACGACCGCGAGACTAGATTGGCCCGCCACCGTCATGTCCGACGACAATAGGGTCGTCCCCACGACCCCGGGTCCAGGTTGGCCAGCCGCCGACATTTCCGACGACTATAGAGTCGTCCCCACGACCCCGAGACTAGATTGGCCCGCCACCGTCATGTCCGACGACAATAGGGTCGTCCCCACGACCCCGGGACTAGATTGGTCCGCCACCGTCTTGTCCGACGACTATAGGGTCGTCCCCACGACCCCGGGCCAAAGTTGACCAGCCGCCGACATGTCCGACGACTATAGGGTCGTCCCCACGACCCCGGGACTAGGCTGACAAGCCGCCAACATGTCCGACGACTATAGGGTCGTCCCCACGACCCCGGGCCAAAGATGTCCAGCCGCCGACATGTCCGACGACTATTGGATCGTCCCCACGACCACGGGCCAAAGTTGGCCAGCCGCCGACATGTCCGACGACTATAGGGTCGTCCCCACGACCCCGGGACTCGATTGGTCCGCCACCGTCTTGTCCGACGACTATAGGGTCGTCCCCACGACCCCGAGTCCAGGATGGCCAGCCGCCGACATTTCCGACGACTATAGAGTCGTCCCCACGACCCCGGGCCAAAGTTGGCCAGCCGCCGACATGTCCGACGACTATAGGGTCGTCCCCACGACCCCGGGACTAGATTGGCCCGCCACCGTCATGTCCGACGACAATAGGGTCGTCCCCACGACCCCGGGTCTAGGTTGGCCAGCCGCCGACTTGTCCGACGACTATAGGGTCGTACTCACGACCCCGGGACTAGGCTGACAAGCCGCCAACATGTCCGACGACTATAGGGTCGTCCCCACGACCCCGGGCCAAAGATGTCCAGCCGCCGTCTTGTCCGACGACTATAGGGTCGTCCCCACGACCCCGGGACTAGATTGGCCCGCCACCGTCATGTCCAACGACTATAGGGTCGTCCCCACAACCACGGGCCAAAGTTGGCCAGCCGCCGACATGTCCGACGACTATTGGATCGTCCCCACGACCACGGGCCAAAGTTGGCCAGCCGCCGACATGTCCGACGATTATAGGGTCGTCCCCACGATCCCGGGACTAGATTGGTCCGCCACCGTCTTGTCCGACGACTATAGGGTCGTCCCCACGACCACGGGCCAAAGTTGACCAGCCGCCGACATGTCCGACGACAATAGGGTCGTCCCCACGACCCCGGGTCTAGGTTGGCCAGCCGCCGACTTGTCCGACGACTATAGGGTCGTACTCACGACCCCGGGACTAGGCTGACAAGCCGCCAACATGTCCGACGACTATAGGGTCGTCCCCACGACCCCGGGCCAAAGATGTCCAGCCGCCGTCTTGTCCGACGACTATAGGGTCGTCCCCACGACCCCGGGACTAGATTGGCCCGCCACCGTCATGTCCAACGACTATAGGGTCGTCCCCACAACCACGGGCCAAAGTTGGCCAGCCGCCGACATGTCCGACGACTATTGGATCGTCCCCACGACCACGGGCCAAAGTTGGCCAGCCGCCGACATGTCCGACGATTATAGGGTCGTCCCCACGACCCCGGGACTAGATTGGCCCGCCACCGTCATGTCCGACGATTATAGGGTCGTCCCCACGACCGCGAGACTAGATTGGCCCGCCACCGTCATGTCCGACGACAATAGGGTCGTCCCCACGACCCCGGGTCCAGGTTGGCCAGCCGCCGACATTTCCGACGACTATAGAGTCGTCCCCACGACCCCGAGACTAGATTGGCCCGCCACCGTCATGTCCGACGACAATAGGGTCGTCCCCACGACCCCGGGACTAGATTGGCCCGCCACCGTCATGTCCGACGACAATAGGGTCGTCCCCACGACCCCGGGTCCAGGTTGGCCAGCCGCCGACATTTCCGACGACTATAGAGTCGTCCCCACGACACCGGGCCAAAGTTGGCCAGCCGCCGACATGTCCGACGACTATAGGGTCGTCCCCACGACCCCGGGCCAAAGTTGGCCAGCTGCCGACATGTCCGACGACTATAGGGTCGTCCCCACGACCCCGGGACAAGGTTGGCCCGCCACCGTCATGTCCGACGATTACAGGGTCGTCCCCACGACCCCGGGACAAGCTTGGCCCGCCGCCGACATGTCCGACGATTATAGGGTCGTCCCCACGACCCCGGGACTAGATTGGTCCGCCACCGTCTTGTCCGACGACTATAGGGTCGTCCCCACGACGACGGGCCAAAGTTGACCAGCCGCCGACATGTCCGACGACTATAGGGTCGTCCCCACGACCCCGGGACTAGATTGGCCCGCCACCGTCATGTCCGACGATTATAGGGTCGTCCCCACGACCCTGGGACTAGGCTGACAAGCCGCCAACATGTCCGACGACTATAGGGTCGTCCCCACGACCCCGGGCCAAAGATGTCCAGCCGCCGTCTTGTCCTACGACT
The DNA here is from genome assembly GCA_963932275.1 of Andrena praecox. Taxonomy (NCBI): domain Eukaryota; kingdom Metazoa; phylum Arthropoda; class Insecta; order Hymenoptera; family Andrenidae; genus Andrena; species Andrena praecox. The sequence continues at coordinate 26,741 of CAWVQO010000272.1, forward strand.
ATAGGGTAGTCCCCACGACCCCGGGACTAGATTGGCCCGCCAGCGTCATGTCCAACGACTATAGGGTCGTCCCCACAACCACGGGCCAATGTTGGCCAGCCGCCGACATGTCCGACGACTATAGGGTCGTCCCCACGACCCCGGGCCAAAGTTGGCCAGCTGCCGACATGTCCGACGACTATAGGGTCGTCCCCACGACCCCGGGACAAGGTTGGCCCGCCGCCGACTTGTCCGACGACTATAGGGTCGTACCCACCACCCCGGGACTACGCTGACAAGCCGCCAACATGTCCGACGACTATAGGGTCGTCCCCACGACCCCGGGCCAAAGATGTCCATCCGCCGTCTTGTCCGACGACTATAGGGTCGTCCCCACGACCCCGAGTCCAGGTTGGCCAGCCGCCGACATTTCCGACGACTATAGAGTCGTCCCCACGACCCCGGGTCAAAGTTGGCCAGCCGCCGACATGTCCGACGACTATAGGGTCGTCCCCACGACCCCGAGACTAGATTGGCCCGCCACCGTCATGTCCGACGATTACAGGGTCGTCCCCACGACCCCGGGACAAGCTTGGCCCGCCGCCGAATTGTTCGACGACTATAGGGTCGTCCCCACGACCCCGGGCCAAAGATGTCCAGCCGCCGTCTTGTCCGACGACTATAGAGTCGTCCCCACGACACCGGGCCAAAGTTGGCCAGCCGCCGACATGTCCGACGATTATAGGGTCGTCCCCACGACCCCGGGCCAAAGTTGGCCAGCCGCCGACATGTCCGACGACTATAGGGTCGTCCCCACGACCCCGCGACTAGATTGGCCCGCCACCGTCATGTCCGACGACAATAGGGTCGTCCCCACGACACCGGGTCCAGGTTGGCCAGCCGCCGACATTTCCGACGACTATAGAGTCGTCCCCACGACACCGGGCCAAAGTTGGCCAGCCGCCGACATGTCCGACGACTATAGGGTCGTCCCCACGACCCCGCGACTAGATTGGCCCGCCACCGTCATGTCCGACGACAATAGGGTCGTCCCCACGACACCGGGTCCAGGTTGGCCAGCCGCCGACATTTCCGACGACTATAGAGTCGTCCCCACGACACCGGGCCAAAGTTGGCCAGCCGCCGACATGTCCGACGACTATAGGGTCGTCCCCACGACCCCGCGACTAGATTGGCCCGCCACCGTCATGTCCGACGACAATAGGGTCGTCCCCACGACACCGGGTCCAGGTTGGCCAGCCGCCGACATTTCCGACGACTATAGAGTCGTCCCCACGACACCGGGCCAAAGTTGGCCAGCCGCCGACATGTCCGACGACTATAGGGTCGTCCCCACGACCCCGGGACTAGATTGGCCCGCCACCGTCTTGTCCGACGACTATAGGGTCGTCCCCACGACCACGGGCCAAAGTTGACCAGCCGCCGACATGTCCGACGACTATAGGGTCGTCCCCACGACCCCGGGACTAGATTGGCCCGCCACCGTCATGTCCAACGACTATAGGGTCGTCCCCACAACCACGGGCCAAAGTTGGCCAGCCGCCGACATGTCCGACGACTATTGGATCGTCCCCACGACCACGGGCCAAAGTTGGCCAGCCGCCGACATGTCCGACGATTATAGGGTCGTCCCCACGATCCCGGGACTAGATTGGTCCGCCACCGTCTTGTCCGACGACTATAGGGTCGTCCCCACGACCACGGGCCAAAGTTGACCAGCCGCCGACATGTCCGACGACTATAGGGTCGTCCCCACGACCCCGGGACTAGATTGGCCCGCCACCGTCATGTCCGACGATTATAGGGTCGTCCCCACGACCGCGAGACTAGATTGGCCCGCCACCGTCATGTCCGACGACAATAGGGTCGTCCCCACGACCCCGGGTCCAGGTTGGCCAGCCGCCGACATTTCCGACGACTATAGAGTCGTCCCCACGACACCGGGCCAAAGTTGGCCAGCCGCCGACATGTCCGACGACTATAGGGTCGTCCCCACGACCCCGGGCCAAAGTTGGCCAGCTGCCGACATGTCCGACGACTATAGGGTCGTCCCCACGACCCCGGGACAAGGTTGGCCCGCCACCGTCATGTCCGACGATTACAGGGTCGTCCCCACGACCCCGGGACAAGCTTGGCCCGCCGCCGACATGTCCGACGATTATAGGGTCGTCCCCACGACCCCGGGACTAGATTGGTCCGCCACCGTCTTGTCCGACGACTATAGGGTCGTCCCCACGACGACGGGCCAAAGTTGACCAGCCGCCGACATGTCCGACGACTATAGGGTCGTCCCCACGACCCCGGGACTAGATTGGCCCGCCACCGTCATGTCCGACGATTATAGGGTCGTCCCCACGACCCTGGGACTAGGCTGACAAGCCGCCAACATGTCCGACGACTATAGGGTCGTCCCCACGACCCCGGGCCAAAGATGTCCAGCCGCCGTCTTGTCCTACGACTATAGGGTAGTCCCCACGACCCCGGGACTAGATTGGCCCGCCAGCGTCATGTCCAACGACTATAGGGTCGTCCCCACAACCACGGGCCAAAGTTGGCCAGCCGCCGACATGTCCGACGACTATAGGGTCGTCCCCACGACCCCGGGCCAAAGTTGGCCAGCTGCCGACATGTCCGACGACTATAGGGTCGTCCCCACGACCCCGGGACAAGGTTGGCCCGCCGCCGACTTGTCCGACGACTATAGGGTCGTACCCACCACCCCGGGACTACGCTGACAAGCCGCCAACATGTCCGACGACTATAGGGTCGTCCCCACGACCCCGGGCCAAAGATGTCCATCCGCCGTCTTGTCCGACGACTATAGGGTCGTCCCCACGACCCCGAGTCCAGGTTGGCCAGCCGCCGACATTTCCGACGACTATAGAGTCGTCCCCACGACCCCGGGTCAAAGTTGGCCAGCCGCCGACATGTCCGACGACTATAGGGTCGTCCCCACGACCCCGAGACTAGATTGGCCCGCCACCGTCATGTCCGACGATTACAGGGTCGTCCCCACGACCCCGGGACAAGCTTGGCCCGCCGCCGAATTGTTCGACGACTATAGGGTCGTCCCCACGACCCCGGGCCAAAGATGTCCAGCCGCCGTCTTGTCCGACGACTATAGAGTCGTCCCCACGACACCGGGCCAAAGTTGGCCAGCCGCCGACATGTCCGACGATTATAGGGTCGTCCCCACGACCCCGGGCCAAAGTTGGCCAGCCGCCGACATGTCCGACGACTATAGGGTCGTCCCCACGACCCCGCGACTAGATTGGCCCGCCACCGTCATGTCCGACGACAATAGGGTCGTCCCCACGACACCGGGTCCAGGTTGGCCAGCCGCCGACATTTCCGACGACTATAGAGTCGTCCCCACGACACCGGGCCAAAGTTGGCCAGCCGCCGACATGTCCGACGACTATAGGGTCGTCCCCACGACCCCGCGACTAGATTGGCCCGCCACCGTCATGTCCGACGACAATAGGGTCGTCCCCACGACACCGGGTCCAGGTTGGCCAGCCGCCGACATTTCCGACGACTATAGAGTCGTCCCCACGACACCGGGCCAAAGTTGGCCAGCCGCCGACATGTCCGACGACTATAGGGTCGTCCCCACGACCCCGCGACTAGATTGGCCCGCCACCGTCATGTCCGACGACAATAGGGTCGTCCCCACGACACCGGGTCCAGGTTGGCCAGCCGCCGACATTTCCGACGACTATAGAGTCGTCCCCACGACACCGGGCCAAAGTTGGCCAGCCGCCGACATGTCCGACGACTATAGGGTCGTCCCCACGACCCCGGGACTAGATTGGCCCGCCACCGTCATGTCCGACGATTATAGGGTCGTCCCCACGACCGCGAGACTAGATTAGCCCGCCACCGTCATGTCCGACGACAATAGGGTCGTCCCCACGACCCCGGGTTCAGGTTGGCCAGCCGCCGACATTTCCGACGACTATAGAGTCGTCCCCACGACACCGGGCCAAAGTTGGCCAGCCGCCGACATGTCCGACGATTATAGGGTCGTCCCCACGACCCCGGGACAAGGTTGGCCCGCCGCCGACTTGTCCGACGACTATAGGGTCGTACCCACGACCCTGGGACTAGGCTGACAAGCCGCCAACATGTCCGACGACTATAGGGTCGTCCCCACGACCCCGGGCCAAAGATGTCCAGCCGCCGTCTTGTCCGACGACTATAGGGTCGTCCCCACGACCCCGGAACTAGATTGGCCCGCCACCGTCATGTCCAACGACTATAGGGTCGTCCCCACAACCACGGGCCAAAGTTGGCCAGCCGCCGACATGTCCGACGACTATAGGGTCGTCCCCACGACCCCGGGCCAAACTTGGAAAGCCGCCGAAATGTCCGACGACTATAGGGTCGTCCCCACGACCCCGGGACTAGGTTGGCCAGCCGTCGACATGTCGGACGACTATAGGGTCGTCCCGACGACCCCGGGCCAATGTTGGCCAATCGCCAACATGTCCGACGACTATAGGGTCGTCCCTACGACCCCGGGACTAGATTGGCCCGCCACCGTCATGTCCAACGATTATAGGGTCGTCCCCACGACCCCGGGACTAGATTGGCCCGCCACCGTCATGTCCGACGAATATAGGGTCGTCCCACCGACCCCGGGACAAGGGTGGCCCGCCGCCGACATGTCCGACGACTATAGGGTCGTCCCCACGACCCCGCGACTAGATTGGCCCGCCACCGTCATGTCCGACGACAATAGGGTCGTCCCCACGACACCGGGTCCAGGTTTGCCAGCCGCCGACATTTCCGACGACTGTAGGGTCGTCCCCACGACCCCGGGACTAGATTGGCCCGCCACCGTCAAGTCCGACGACTATAGGGTCGTCCCCACGACCTCGGGACTAGGTTGGCCAGCCGCCGACATGTCCGACGAATATAGGGTCGTCCCCACGACCCCGGGACTAGATTGGTCCGCCACCGTCTTGTCCGACGACTATAGGGTCGACCCCACGACCCCGGGCCAAAGTTGACCAGCTGCCGACATGTCCGACGACTATAGAGTCGTCCCCACGACACCGGGCCAAAGTTGGCCAGCCGCCGACATGTCCGACGACTATAGGGTCGTCCCCACGACCCCGGGACTAGATTGGCCCGCCACCGTCATGTCCGACGACAATAGGGTCGTCCCCACGACCCCGGGTCTAGGTTGGCCAGCCGCCGACTTGTCCGACGACTATAGGGTCGTACCCACGACCCCGGGACTAGGCTGACAAGCCGCCAACATGTCCGACGACTATAGGGTCGTCCCCACGACCCCGGGACTAGATTGGCCCGCCACCGTCATGTCCAACGACTATAGGGTCGTTCCCACAACCACGGGCCAAAGTTGGCCAGCCGCCGACATGTCCGACGACTATTGGATCGTCCCCACGACCACGGGCCAAAGTTGGCCAGCCGCCGACATGTCCGACGACTATAGGGTCGTCCCCACGACCCCGGGACTAGATTGGTCCGCCACCGTCTTGTCCGACGACTATAGGGTCGTCCCCACGACCCCGAGTCCAGGTTGGCCAGCCGCCGACATTTCCGACGACTATAGAGTCGTCCCCACGACCCCGGGCCAAAGTTGGCCAGCCGCCGACATGTCCGACGACTATAGGGTCGTCCCCACGAACCCGAGACTAGATTGGCCCGCCACTGTCATGTCCGACGACAATAGGGTCGTCCCCACGACCCCGGGTCCAGGTTGGCCAGCCGCCGACATTTCCGACGACTATAGAGTCGTCCCCACGACACCGGGCCAAAGTTGGCCAGCCGCCGACATGTCCGACGACTATAGGGTCGTCCCCACGACCCCGGGACTAGATTGGCCCGCCACCGTCATGTCCGACGACAATAGGGTCGTCCCCACGACCCCGGGTCTAGGTTGGCCAGCCGCCGACTTGTCCGACGACTATAGGGTCGTACCCACGACCCCGGGACTAGGCTGACAAGCCGCCAACATGTCCGACGACTATAGGGTCGTCCCCACGACCCCGGGACTAGATTGGCGCGCCACCGTCATGTCCAACGACTATAGGGTCGTCCCCACAACCACGGGCCAAAGTTGGCCAGCCGCCGACATGTCCGACGACTATTGGATCGTCCCCACGACCACGGGCCAAAGTTGGCCAGCCGCCGACATGTCCGACGACTATAGGGTCGTCCCCACGACCCCGGGACTAGATTGGTCCGCCACCGTCTTGTTCGACGACTATAGGGTCGTCCCCACGACCCCGGGACTAGATTGGCCCGCCAGCGTCATGTCCAACGACTATAGGGTCGTCCCCACAACCACGGGCCAAAGTTGGCCAGCCGCCGACATGTCCGACGACTATAGGGTCGTCCCCACGACCCCGGGACAAGGTTGGCCCGCCGCCGACTTGTCCGACGACTATAGGGTCGTACCCATGACCCTGGGACTAGGCTGACAAGCCGCCAACATGTCCGACGACTGTAGGGTCGTCCCCACGACCCCGGGCCAAAGATGTCCAGCCGCCGTCTGGTCCTACGACTATAGGGTAGTCCCCACGACCCCGGGACTAGATTGGCCCGCCAGCGTCATGTCCAACGACTATAGGGTCGTCCCCACAACCACGGGCCAAAGTTGGCCAGCCGCCGACATGTCCGACGACTATAGGGTCGTCCCCACGACCCCGGGACTAGATTGGCCCGCCAGCGTCATGTCCAACGACTATAGGGTCGTCCCCACAACCACGGGCCAAAGTTGGCCAGCCGCCGACATGTCCGACGACTATAGGGTCGTCCCCACGACCCCGGGCCAAAGTTGGCCAGCTGCCGACATGTCCGACGACTATAGGGTCGTCCCCACAACCACGGGCCAAAGATGTCCAGCCGCCGTATTGTCCTACGACTATAGGGTAGTCCCCACGACCCCGGGACTAGATTGGCCCGCCAGCGTCATGTCCAACGACTATAGGGTCGTCCCCACAACCACGGGCCAAAGTTGGCCAGCCGCCGACATGTCCGACGACTATAGGGTCGTCCCCACGACCCCGGGACAAGGTTGGCCCGCCGCCGACTTGTCCGACGACTATAGGGTCGTACCTATGACCCTGGGACTAGGCTGACAAGCCGCCAACATGTCCGACGACTATAGGGTCGTCCCCACGACCCCGGGCCAAAGATGTCCAGCCGCCGACATGTCCGACGACTATAGGGTCGTCCCCACGACCCCGGGCCAAAGTTGGCCAGCTGCCGACATGTCCGACGACTATAGGGTCGTCCCCACGACCCCGGGACAAGGTTGGCCCGCCGCCGACTTGTCCGACGACTATAGGGTCGTACCCACCACCCCGGGACTACGCTGACAAGCCGCCAACATGTCCGACGACTATAGGGTCGTCCCCACGACCCCGGGCCAAAGATGTCCAGCCGCCGTCTTGTCCGACGACTATAGGGTCGTTCCCACGACCCCGAGTCCAGGTTGGCCAGCCGCCGGCATTTCCGACGACTATAGAGTCGTCCCCACGACCCCGGGCCAAAGTTGGCCAGCCGCCGACATGTCCGACGACTATAGGGTCGTCCCCACGACCCCGAGACTAGATTGGCCCTCCACCGTCATGTCCGACGACAATAGGGTCGTCCCCACGACCCCCGGTCCAGGTTGGCCAGCCGCCGACATTTCCGACGACTATAGAGTCGTCCCCACGACACCGGGCCAAAGTTGACCAGCCGCCGACATGTCCGGCGACTATAGGGTCGTCCCCACGACCCCGGGACTAGATTGGCCCGCCACCGTCATGTCCGACGATTATAGGGTCGTCCCCACGACCCCGGGACTAGATTGGTCCGCCACCGTCTTGTTCGACGACTATAGGGTCGTCCCCACGACCCCGGGACTAGATTGGCCCGCCAGCGTCATGTCCAACGACTATAGGGTCGTCCCCACAACCACGGGCCAAAGTTGGCCAGCCGCCGACATGTCCGACGACTATTGGATCGTCCCCACGACCACGGGCCAAAGTTGGCCAGCCGCCGACATGTCCGACGACTATAGGGTCGTCCCCACGACCCCGGGACAAGGTTGGCCCGCCGCCGACTTGTCCGACGACTATAGGGTCGTACCCATGACCCTGGGACTAGGCTGACAAGCCGCCAACATGTCCGACGACTATAGGGTCGTCCCCACGACCCCGGGCCAAAGATGTCCAGCCGCCGTCTGGTCCTACGACTATAGGGTAGTCCCCACGACCCCGGGACTAGATTGGCCCGCCAGCGTCATGTCCAACGACTATAGGGTCGTCCCCACAACCACGGGCCAAAGTTGGCCAGCCGCCGACATGTTCGACGACTATAGGGTCGTCCCCACGACCCCGGGACTAGATTGGCCCGCCAGCGTCATGTCCAACGACTATAGGGTCGTCCCCACAACCACGGGCCAAAGTTGGCCAGCCGCCGACATGTCCGACGACTATAGGGTCGTCCCCACGACCCCGGGCCAAAGTTGGCCAGCTGCCGACATGTCCGACGACTATAGGGTCGTCCCCACAACCACGGGCCAAAGATGTCCAGCCGCCGTATTGTCCTACGACTATAGGGTAGTCCCCACGACCCCGGGACTAGATTGGCCCGCCAGCGTCATGTCCAACGACTATAGGGTCGTCCCCACAACCACGGGCCAAAGTTGGCCAGCCGCCGACATGTCCGACGACTATAGGGTCGTCCCCACGACCCCGGGACAAGGTTGGCCCGCCGCCGACTTGTCCGACGACTATAGGGTCGTACCCATGACCCTGGGACTAGGCTGACAAGCCGCCAACATGTCCGACGACTATAGGGTCGTCCCCACGACCCCGGGCCAAAGATGTCCAGCCGCCGACATGTCCGACGACTATAGGGTCGTCCCCACGACCCCGGGCCAAAGTTGGCCAGCTGCCGACATGTCCGACGACTATAGGGTCGTCCCCACGACCCCGGGACAAGGTTGGCCCGCCGCCGACTTGTCCGACGACTATAGGGTCGTACCCACCACCCCGGGACTACGCTGACAAGCCGCCAACATGTCCGACGACTATAGGGTCGTCCCCACGACCCCGGGCCAAAGATGTCCAGCCGCCGTCTTGTCCGACGACTATAGGGTCGTCCCCACGACCCCGAGTCCAGGTTGGCCAGCCGCCGGCATTTCCGACGACTATAGAGTCGTCCCCACGACCCCGGGCCAAAGTTGGCCAGCCGCCGACATGTCCGACGACTATAGGGTCGTCCCCACGACCCCGAGACTAGATTGGCCCTCCACCGTCATGTCCGACGACAATAGGGTCGTCCCCACGACCCCGGGTCCAGGTTGGCCAGCCGCCGACATTTCCGACGACTATAGAGTCGTCCCCACGACACCGGGCCAAAGTTGGCCAGCCGCCGACATGTCCGGCGACTATAGGGTCGTCCCCACGACCCCGGGACTAGATTGGCCCGCCACCGTCATGTCCGACGATTATAGGGTCGTCCCCACGACCCCGGGACAAGCTTGGCCCGCCGCCGAATTGTTCGACGACTATAGGGTCGTCCCCACGACCCCGGGACTAGATTGGCCCGCCACCGTCATGTCCGACGACAATAGGGTCGTCCCCACGACCCCGGGTCTAGGTTGGCCAGCCGCCGACTTGTCCGACGACTATAGGGTCGTATCCACGACCCCGGGACTAGGCTGACAAGCCGCCAACATGTCCGACGACTATAGGGTCGTCCCCACGACCCCGGGACTAGATTGGCCCGCCACCGTCATGTCCAACGACTATAGGGTCGTTCCCACAACCACGGGCCAAAGTTGGCCAGCCGCCGACATGTCCGACGACTATTGGATCGTCCCCACGACCACGGGCCAAAGTTGGCCAGCCGCCGACATGTCCGACGACTATAGGGTCGTCCCCACGACCCCGGGACTAGATTGGTCCGCCACCGTCTTGTCCGACGACTATAGGGTCGTCCCCACGACCCCGAGTCCAGGTTGGCCAGCCGCCGACATTTCCGACGACTATAGAGTCGTCCCCACGACCCCGGGCCAAAGTTGGCCAGCCGCCGACATGTCCGACGACTATAGGGTCGTCCCCACGAACCCGAGACTAGATTGGCCCGCCACTGTCATGTCCGACGACAATAGGGTCGTCCCCACGACCCCGGGTCCAGGTTGGCCAGCCGCCGACATTTCCGACGACTATAGAGTCGTCCCCACGACACCGGGCCAAAGTTGGCCAGCCGCCGACATGTCCGACGACTATAGGGTCGTCCCCACGACCCCGGGACTAGATTGGCCCGCCACCGTCATGTCCGACGACAATAGGGTCGTCCCCACGACCCCGGGTCTAGGTTGGCCAGCCGCCGACTTGTCCGACGACTATAGGGTCGTACCCACGACCCCGGGACTAGGCTGACAAGCCGCCAACATGTCCGACGACTATAGGGTCGTCCCCACGACCCCGGGACTAGATTGGCGCGCCACCGTCATGTCCAACGACTATAGGGTCGTCCCCACAACCACGGGCCAAAGTTGGCCAGCCGCCGACATGTCCGACGACTATTGGATCGTCCCCACGACCACGGGCCAAAGTTGGCCAGCCGCCGACATGTCCGACGACTATAGGGTCGTCCCCACGACCCCGGGACTAGATTGGTCCGCCACCGTCTTGTTCGACGACTATAGGGTCGTCCCCACGACCCCGGGACTAGATTGGCCCGCCAGCGTCATGTCCAACGACTATAGGGTCGTCCCCACAACCACGGGCCAAAGTTGGCCAGCCGCCGACATGTCCGACGACTATAGGGTCGTCCCCACGACCCCGGGACAAGGTTGGCCCGCCGCCGACTTGTCCGACGACTATAGGGTCGTACCCATGACCCTGGGACTAGGCTGACAAGCCGCCAACATGTCCGACGACTATAGGGTCGTCCCCACGACCCCGATTCAAAGATGTCCAGCCGCCGTCTGGTCCTACGACTATAGGGTAGTCCCCACGACCCCGGGACTAGATTGGCCCGCCAGCGTCATGTCCAACGACTATAGGGTCGTCCCCACAACCACGGGCCAAAGTTGGCCAGCCGCCGACATGTCCGACGACTATAGGGTCGTCCCCACGACCCCGGGACTAGATTGGCCCGCCAGCGTCATGTCCAACGACTATAGGGTCGTCCCCACAACCACGGGCCAAAGTTGGCCAGCCGCCGACATGTCCGACGACTATAGGGTCGTCCCCACGACCCCGGGCCAAAGTTGGCCAGCTGCCGACATGTCCGACGACTATAGGGTCGTCCCCACAACCACGGGCCAAAGATGTCCAGCCGCCGTATTGTCCTACGACTATAGGGTAGTCCCCACGACCCCGGGACTAGATTGGCCCGCCAGCGTCATGTCCAACGACTATAGGGTCGTCCCCACAACCACGGGCCAAAGATGTCCAGCCGCCGTCTTGTCCGACGACTATAGGGTCGTCCCCACGACCCCGAGTCCAGGTTGGCCAGCCGCCGGCATTTCCGACGACTATAGAGTCGTCCCCACGACCCCGGGCCAAAGTTGGCCAGCCGCCGACATGTCCGACGACTATAGGGTCGTCCCCACGACCCCGAGACTAGATTGGCCCGCCACCGTCATGTCCGACGACAATAGGGTCGTCCCCACGACCCCGGGTCCAGGTTGGCCAGCCGCCGACATTTCCGACGACTATAGAGTCGTCCCCACGACACCGGGCCAAAGTTGGCCAGCCGCCGACATGTCCGGCGACTATAGGGTCGTCCCCACGACCCCGGGACTAGATTGGCCCGCCACCGTCATGTCCGACGACTATAGAGTCGTCCCCACGACACCGGGCCAAAGTTGGCCAGCCGCCGACATGTCCGACGACTATAGGGTCGTCCCCACGACCCCGGGACTAGATTGGCCCGCCACCGTCATGTCCGACGACAATAGGGTCGTCCCCACGACCCCGGGTCTAGGTTGGCCAGCCGCCGACTTGTCCGACGACTATAGGGTCGTACCCACGACCCCGGGACTAGGCTGACAAGCCGCCAACATGTCCGACGACTATAGGGTCGTCCCCACGACCCCGGGACTAGATTGGCCCGCCACCGTCATGTCCAACGACTATAGGGTCGTTCCCACAACCACGGGCCAAAGTTGGCCAGCCGCCGACATGTCCGACGACTATTGGATCGTCCCCACGACCACGGGCCAAAGTTGGCCAGCCGCCGACATGTCCGACGACTATAGGGTCGTCCCCACGACCCCGGGACTAGATTGGTCCGCCACCGTCTTGTCCGACGACTATAGGGTCGTCCCCACGACCCCGAGTCCAGGTTGGCCAGCCGCCGACATTTCCGACGACTATAGAGTCATCCCCACGACCCCGGGCCAAAGTTGGCCAGCCGCCGACATGTCCGACGACTATAGGGTCGTCCCCACGAACCCGAGACTAGATTGGCCCGCCACTGTCATGTCCGACGACAATAGGGTCGTCCCCACGACCCCGGGTCCAGGTTGGCCAGCCGCCGACATTTCCGACGACTATAGAGTCGTCCCCACGACACCGGGCCAAAGTTGGCCAGCCGCCGACATGTCCGACGACTATAGGGTCGTCCCCACGACCCCGGGTCCAGGTTGGCCAGCCGCCGACATTTCCGACGACTATAGAGTCGTCCCCACGACACCGGGCCAAAGTTGGCCAGCCGCCGACATGTCCGACGACTATAGGGTCGTCCCCGCGACCCCGGGACAAGGTTGGCCCGCCGCCGACTTGTCCGACGACTATAGGGTCGTACCCACGACCCTGGGACTAGGCTGACAAGCCGCCAACATGTCCGACGACTATAGGGTCGTCCCCACGACCCCGGGCCAAAGATGTCCAGCCGCCGTCTTGTCCTACGACTATAGGGTAGTCCCCACGACCCCGGGACTAGATTGGCCCGCCAGCGTCATGTCCAACGACTATAGGGTCGTCCCCACAACCACGGGCCAAAGTTGGCCAGCCGCCGACATGTCCGACGACTATAGGGTCGTCCCCACGACCCCGGGCCAAAGTTGGCCAGCTGCCGACATGTCCGACGACTATAGGGTCGTCCCCACGACCCCGGGACAAGGTTGGCCCGCCGCCGACTTGTCCGACGACTATAGGGTCGTACCCACCACCCCGGGACTACGCTGACAAGCCGCCAACATGTCCGACGACTATAGGGTCGTCCCCACGACCCCGGGCCAAAGATGTCCATCCGCCGTCTTGTCCGACGACTATAGGGTCGTCCCAACGACCCCGAGTCCAGGTTGGCCAGCCGCCGACATTTCCGACGACTATAGAGTCGTCCCCACGACCCCGGGTCAAAGTTGGCCAGCCGCCGACATGTCCAACGACTATAGGGTCGTCCCCACGACCCCGAGACTAGATTGGCCCGCCACCGTCATGTCCGACGATTACAGGGTCGTCCCCACGACCCCGGGACAAGCTTGGCCCGCCGCCGACATGTCCGACGATTATAGGGTCGTCCCCACGACCCCGGGACTAGATTGGTCCGCCACCGTCTTGTCCGACGACTATAGGGTCGTCCCCACGACACCGGGCCAAAGTTGGCCAGCCGCCGACATGTCCGACGACTATAGGGTCGTCCCCACGACCCCGGGACAAGGTTGGCCCGCCGCCGACTTGTCCGACGACTATAGGGTCGTACCCACGACCCTGGGACTAGGCTGACAAGCCGCCAACATGTCCGACGACTATAGGGTCGTCCCCACGACCCCGGGACTAGATTGGTCCGCCACCGTCTTGTCCGACGACTATAGGGTCGTCCCCACGACCCCGAGTCCAGGTTGGCCAGCCGCCGACATTTCCGACGACTATAGAGTCGTCCCCACGACCCCGGGCCAAAGTTGGCCAGCCGCCGACATGTCCGACGACTATAGGGTCGTCCCCACGACCCCGAGACTAGATTGGCCCGCCACCGTCATGTCCGACGACAATAGGGTCGTCCCCACGACCCCGGGTCCAGGTTGGCCAGCCGCCGACATTTCCGACGACTATAGAGTCGTCCCCACGACACCGGGCCAAAGTTGGCCAGCCGCCGACATGTCCGACGACTATAGGGTCGTCCCCACGACCCCGGGACTAGATTGGCCCGCCACCGTCATGTCCGACGATTATAGGGTCGTCCCCACGACCCCGGGACAAGCTTGGCCCGCCGCCGAATTGTTCGACGACTATAGGGTCGTCCCCACGACCCCGGGACTAGATTGGCCCGCCACCGTCATGTCCGACGACAATAGGGCCGTCCCCACGACCCCGGGTCTAGGTTGGCCAGCCGCCGACTTGTCCAACGACTATAGGGTCGTACCCACGACCCCGGGACTAGGCTGACAAGCCGCCAACATGTCCGACGACTATAGGGTCGTCCCCACGACCCCGGGCCAAAGATGTCCAGCCGCCGTCTTGTCCGACGACTATAGGGACGTCCCCACGACCCCGGGACTAGATTGGCCCGCCACCGTCATGTCCGACGAATATAGGGTCGTCCCCACGACCGCGAGACTAGATTGGCCCGCCACCGTCATGTCCGACGACAATAGGGTCGTCCCCACGACCCCGGGTCCAGGTTGGCCAGCCGCCGACATTTCCGACGACTATAGAGTCGTCCCCACGACCCCGAGACTAGATTGGCCCGCCACCGTCATGTCCGACGACAATAGGGTCGTCCCCACGACCCCGGGTCCAGGTTTGCCAGCCGCCGACATGTCCGACGACTATAGGGTCGTCCCTACGACCCCGGGACTAGATTGGCCCGCCACCGTCATGTCCGACGATTATAGGGTCGTCCCCACGACCGCGCGACTAGATTGGCCCGCCACCGTCATGTCCGACGACAATAGGGTCGTCCCCACGACCCCGGGATCCAGGTTGGCCAGCCGCCGACATTTCCGACGACTATAGAGTCGTCCCCACGACCCCGAGACTAGATTGGCCCGCCACCGTCATGTCCGACGACAATAGGGTCGTCCCCACGACCCCGGGACTAGATTGGTCCGCCACCGTCTTGTCCGACGACTATAGGGTCGACCCCACGACCCCGGGCCAAAGTTGACCAGCCGCCGACATGTCCGACGACTATAGGGTCGTCCCCACGACCCCGGGACTAGATTGGCCCGCCACCGTCATGTCCAACGACTATAGGGTCGTTCCCACAACCACGGGCCAAAGTTGGCCAGCCGCCGACATGTCCGACGACTATTGGATCGTCCCCACTACCACGGGCCAAAGTTGGCCAGCCGCCGACATGTCCGACGACTATAGGGTCGTCCCCACGACCCCGGGACTAGATTGGTCCGCCACCGTCTTGTCCGACGACTATAGGGTCGTCCCCACGACCCCGAGTCCAGGTTGGCCAGCCGCCGACATGTCCGACGACTATAGGGTCGTCCCCACGACCCCGGGACTAGATTGGCCCGCCACCGTCATGTCCGACGACAATAGGGTCGTCCCCACGACCCCGGGTCTAGGTTGGCCAGCCGCCGACTTGTCCGACGACTATAGGGTCGTCCCCACGACCCCGAGACTAGATTGGCCCGCCACCGTCATGTCCGACGACAATAGGGTCGTCCCCACGACCCCGGGTCCAGGTTGGCCAGCCGCCGACATGTCCGACGACTATAGGGTCGTCCCCACGACCCCGGGACTAGATTGGCCCGCCACCGTCATGTCCAACGACTATAGGGTCGTTCCCACAACCACGGGCCAAAGTTGGCCAGCCGCCGACATGTCCGACGACTATTGGATCGTCCCCACGACCACGGGCCAAAGTTGGCCAGCCGCCGACATGTCCGACGACTATAGGGTCGTCCCCACGACCCCGGGACTAGATTGGTCCGCCACCGTCTTGTCCGACGACTATAGGGTCGTCCCCACGACCCCGAGTCCAGGTTGGCCAGCCGCCGACATTTCCGACGACTATAGAGTCGTCCCCACGACCCCGGGCCAAAGTTGGCCAGCCGCCGACATGTCCGACGACTATAGGGTCGTCCCCACGACCCCGAGACTAGATTGGCCCGCCACCGTCATGTCCGACGACAATAGGGTCGTCCCCACGACCCCGGGTCCAGGTGGGCCAGCCGCCGACATTTCCGACGACTATAGAGTCGTCCCCACGACACCGGGCCAAAGTTGGCCAGCCGCCGACATGTCCGACGACTATAGGGTCGTCCCCACGACCCCGGGACTAGATTGGCCCGCCACCGTCATGTCCGACGACAATAGGGTCGTCCCCACGACCCCGGGTCTAGGTTGGCCAGCCGCCGACTTGTCCGACGACTATAGGGTCGTCCCCACGACCCCGAGACTAGATTGGCCCGCCACCGTCATGTCCGACGACAATAGGGTCGTCCCCACGACCCCGGGTCCAGGTTGGCCAGCCGCCGACATTTCCGACGACTATAGAGTCGTCCCCACGACACCGGGCCAAAGTTGGCCAGCCGCCGACATGTCCGACGACTATAGGGTCGTCCCCACGACCCCGGGACTAGATTGGCCCGCCACCGTCATGTCCGACGATTATAGGGTCGTCCCCACGACCCCGGGACAAGCTTGGCCCGCCGCCGAATTGTTCGACGACTATAGGGTCGTCCCCACGACCCCGGGACTAGATTGGCCCGCCACCGTCATGTCCGACGACAATAGGGTCGTCCCCACGACCCCGGGTCTAGGTTGGCCAGCCGCCGACTTGTCCGACGACTATAGGGTCGTACCCACGACCCCGGGACTAGGCTGACAAGCCGCCAACATGTCCGACGACTATAGGGTCGTCTCCACGACCCCGGGCCAAAGATGTCCAGCCGCCGTCTTGTCCGACGACTATAGGGTCGTCCCCACGACCCCGGGACTAGATTGGTCCGCCACCGTCTTGTCCGACGACTATAGGGTCGTCCCCACGACCCCGAGTCCAGGTTGGCCAGCCGCCGACATTTCCGACGACTATAGAGTCGTCCCCACGACCCCGGGCCAAAGTTGGCCAGCCGCCGACATGTCCGACGACTATAGGGTCGTCCCCACGACCCCGGGACTAGATTGGCCCGCCACCGTCATGTCCGACGATTATAGGGTCGTCCCCACGACCCCGGGACAAGCTTGGCCCGCCGCCGAATTGTTCGACGACTATAGGGTCGTCCCCACGACCCCGGGACTAGATTGGCCCGCCACCGTCATGTCCGACGACAATAGGGTCGTCCCCACGACCCCGGGTCCAGGTTGGCCAGCCGCCGACATGTCCGACGACTATAGGGTCGTCCCCACGACCCCGGGACTAGATTGGCCCGCCACCGTCATGTCCAACGACTATAGGGTCGTTCCCACAACCACGGGCCAAAGTTGGCCAGCCGCCGACATGTCCGACGACTATTGGATCGTCCCCACGACCACGGGCCAAAGTTGGCCAGCCGCCGACATGTCCGACGACTATAGGGTCGTCCCCACGACCCCGGGACTAGATTGGTCCGCCACCGTCTTGTCCGACGACTATAGGGTCGTCCCCACGACCCCGAGTCCAGGTTGGCCAGCCGCCGACATTTCCGACGACTATAGAGTCGTCCCCACGACCCCGGGCCAAAGTTGGCCAGCCGCCGACATGTCCGACGACTATAGGGTCGTCCCCACGACCCCGAGACTAGATTGGCCCGCCACCGTCATGTCCGACGACAATAGGGTCGTCCCCACGACCCCGGGTCCAGGTGGGCCAGCCGCCGACATTTCCGACGACTATAGAGTCGTCCCCACGACACCGGGCCAAAGTTGGCCAGCCGCCGACATGTCCGACGACTATAGGGTCGTCCCCACGACCCCGGGACTAGATTGGCCCGCCACCGTCATGTCCGACGACAATAGGGTCGTCCCCACGACCCCGGGTCTAGGTTGGCCAGCCGCCGACTTGTCCGACGACTATAGGGTCGTCCCCACGACCCCGAGACTAGATTGGCCCGCCACCGTCATGTCCGACGACAATAGGGTCGTCCCCACGACCCCGGGTCCAGGTTGGCCAGCCGCCGACATTTCCGACGACTATAGAGTCGTCCCCACGACACCGGGCCAAAGTTGGCCAGCCGCCGACATGTCCGACGACTATAGGGTCGTCCCCACGACCCCGGGACTAGATTGGCCCGCCACCGTCATGTCCGACGATTATAGGGTCGTCCCCACGACCCCGGGACAAGCTTGGCCCGCCGCCGAATTGTTCGACGACTATAGGGTCGTCCCCACGACCCCGGGACTAGATTGGCCCGCCACCGTCATGTCCGACGACAATAGGGTCGTCCCCACGACCCCGGGTCTAGGTTGGCCAGCCGCCGACTTGTCCGACGACTATAGGGTCGTACCCACGACCCCGGGACTAGGCTGACAAGCCGCCAACATGTCCGACGACTATAGGGTCGTCTCCACGACCCCGGGCCAAAGATGTCCAGCCGCCGTCTTGTCCGACGACTATAGGGTCGTCCCCACGACCCCGGGACTAGATTGGTCCGCCACCGTCTTGTCCGACGACTATAGGGTCGTCCCCACGACCCCGAGTCCAGGTTGGCCAGCCGCCGACATTTCCGACGACTATAGAGTCGTCCCCACGACCCCGGGCCAAAGTTGGCCAGCCGCCGACATGTCCGACGACTATAGGGTCGTCCCCACGACCCCGGGACTAGATTGGCCCGCCACCGTCATGTCCGACGATTATAGGGTCGTCCCCACGACCCCGGGACAAGCTTGGCCCGCCGCCGAAT
This sequence comes from Andrena praecox, assembly GCA_963932275.1. Lineage (NCBI taxonomy): Eukaryota > Metazoa > Arthropoda > Insecta > Hymenoptera > Andrenidae > Andrena > Andrena praecox. The sequence goes on from CAWVQO010000272.1 coordinate 45,510, forward strand.
TGTTCGACGACTATAGGGTCGTCCCCACGACCCCGGGACTAGATTGGCCCGCCACCGTCATGTCCGACGACAATAGGGTCGTCCCCACGACCCCGGGTCTAGGTTGGCCAGCCGCCGACTTGTCCAACGACTATAGGGTCGTACCCACGACCCCGGGACTAGGCTGACAAGCCGCCAACATGTCCGACGACTATAGGGTCGTCCCCACGACCCCGGGCCAAAGATGTCCAGCCGCCGTCTTGTCCGACGACTATAGGGACGTCCCCACGACCCCGGGACTAGATTGGCCCGCCACCGTCATGTCCGACGAATATAGGGTCGTCCCCACGACCGCGAGACTAGATTGGCCCGCCACCGTCATGTCCGACGACAATAGGGTCGTCCCCACGATCCCGGGTCCAGGTTGGCCAGCCGCCGACATTTCCGACGACTATAGAGTCGTCCCCACGACCCCGAGACTAGATTGGCCCGCCACCGTCATGTCCGACGACAATAGGGTCGTCCCCACGACCCCGGGTCCAGGTTTGCCAGCCGCCGACATTTCCGACGACTGTAGGGTCGTCCCCACGACCCCGGGACTAGATTGGCCCGCCACCGTCAAGTCCGACGACTATAGGGTCGTCCCCACGACCTCGGGACTAGGTTGGCCAGCCGCCGACATGTCCGACGAATATAGGGTCGTCCCCACGACCCCGGGACTAGATTGGTCCGCCACCGTCTTGTCCGACGACTATAGGGTCGACCCCACGACCCCGGGCCAAAGTTGACCAGCTGCCGACATTTCCGACGACTATAGAGTCGTCCCCACGACACCGGGCCAAAGTTGGCCAGCCGCCGACATGTCCGACGACTATAGGGTCGTCCCCACGACCCCGGGACTAGATTGGCCCGCCACCGTCATGTCCGACGACAATAGGGTCGTCCCCACGACCCCGGGTCTAGGTTGGCCAGCCGCCGACTTGTCCGACGACTATAGGGTCGTACCCACGACCCCGGGACTAGGCTGACAAGCCGCCAACATGTCCGACGACTATAGGGTCGTCCCCACGACCCCGGGACTAGATTGGCCCGCCACCGTCATGTCCAACGACTATAGGGTCGTTCCCACAACCACGGGCCAAAGTTGGCCAGCCGCCGACATGTCCGACGACTATTGGATCGTCCCCACGACCACGGGCCAAAGTTGGCCAGCCGCCGACATGTCCGACGACTATAGGGTCGTCCCCACGACCCCGGGACTAGATTGGTCCGCCACCGTCTTGTCCGACGACTATAGGGTCGTCCCCACGACCCCGAGTCCAGGTTGGCCAGCCGCCGACATTTCCGACGACTATAGAGTCGTCCCCACGACCCCGGGCCAAAGTTGGCCAGCCGCCGACATGTCCGACGACTATAGGGTCGTCCCCACGAACCCGAGACTAGATTGGCCCGCCACTGTCATGTCCGACGACAATAGGGTCGTCCCCACGACCCCGGGTCCAGGTTGGCCAGCCGCCGACATTTCCGACGACTATAGAGTCGTCCCCACGACACCGGGCCAAAGTTGGCCAGCCGCCGACATGTCCGACGACTATAGGGTCGTCCCCACGACCCCGGGACTAGATTGGCCCGCCACCGTCATGTCCGACGACAATAGGGTCGTCCCCACGACCCCGGGTCTAGGTTGGCCAGCCGCCGACTTGTCCGACGACTATAGGGTCGTACCCACGACCCCGGGACTAGGCTGACAAGCCGCCAACATGTCCGACGACTGTAGGGTCGTCCCCACGACCCCGGGACTAGATTGGCGCGCCACCGTCATGTCCAACGACTATAGGGTCGTCCCCACAACCACGGGCCAAAGTTGGCCAGCCGCCGACATGTCCGACGACTATTGGATCGTCCCCACGACCACGGGCCAAAGTTGGCCAGCCGCCGACATGTCCGACGACTATAGGGTCGTCCCCACGACCCCGGGACTAGATTGGTCCGCCACCGTCTTGTTCGACGACTATAGGGTCGTCCCCACGACCCCGGGACTAGATTGGCCCGCCAGCGTCATGTCCAACGACTATAGGGTCGTCCCCACAACCACGGGCCAAAGTTGGCCAGCCGCCGACATGTCCGACGACTATTGGATCGTCCCCACGACCACGGGCCAAAGTTGGCCAGCCGCCGACATGTCCGACGACTATAGGGTCGTCCCCACGACCCCGGGACAAGGTTGGCCCGCCGCCGACTTGTCCGACGACTATAGGGTCGTACCCATGACCCTGGGACTAGGCTGACAAGCCGCCAACATGTCCGACGACTATAGGGTCGTCCCCACGACCCCGGGCCAAAGATGTCCAGCCGCCGTCTGGTCCTACGACTATAGGGTAGTCCCCACGACCCCGGGACTAGATTGGCCCGCCAGCGTCATGTCCAACGACTATAGGGTCGTCCCCACAACCACGGGCCAAAGTTGGCCAGCCGCCGACATGTTCGACGACTATAGGGTCGTCCCCACGACCCCGGGACTAGATTGGCCCGCCAGCGTCATGTCCAACGACTATAGGGTCGTCCCCACAACCACGGGCCAAAGTTGGCCAGCCGCCGACATGTCCGACGACTATAGGGTCGTCCCCACGACCCCGGGCCAAAGTTGGCCAGCTGCCGACATGTCCGACGACTATAGGGTCGTCCCCACAACCACGGGCCAAAGATGTCCAGCCGCCGTATTGTCCTACGACTATAGGGTAGTCCCCACGACCCCGGGACTAGATTGGCCCGCCAGCGTCATGTCCAACGACTATAGGGTCGTCCCCACAACCACGGGCCAAAGTTGGCCAGCCGCCGACATGTCCGACGACTATAGGGTCGTCCCCACGACCCCGGGACAAGGTTGGCCCGCCGCCGACTTGTCCGACGACTATAGGGTCGTACCCATGACCCTGGGACTAGGCTGACAAGCCGCCAACATGTCCGACGACTATAGGGTCGTCCCCACGACCCCGGGCCAAAGATGTCCAGCCGCCGACATGTCCGACGACTATAGGGTCGTCCCCACGACCCCGGGCCAAAGTTGGCCAGCTGCCGACATGTCCGACGACTATAGGGTCGTCCCCACGACCCCGGGACAAGGTTGGCCCGCCGCCGACTTGTCCGACGACTATAGGGTCGTACCCACCACCCCGGGACTACGCTGACAAGCCGCCAACATGTCCGACGACTATAGGGTCGTCCCCACGACCCCGGGCCAAAGATGTCCAGCCGCCGTCTTGTCCGACGACTATAGGGTCGTCCCCACGACCCCGAGTCCAGGTTGGCCAGCCGCCGGCATTTCCGACGACTATAGAGTCGTCCCCACGACCCCGGGCCAAAGTTGGCCAGCCGCCGACATGTCCGACGACTATAGGGTCGTCCCCACGACCCCGAGACTAGATTGGCCCTCCACCGTCATGTCCGACGACAATAGGGTCGTCCCCACGACCCCGGGTCCAGGTTGGCCAGCCGCCGACATTTCCGACGACTATAGAGTCGTCCCCACGACACCGGGCCAAAGTTGGCCAGCCGCCGACATGTCCGGCGACTATAGGGTCGTCCCCACGACCCCGGGACTAGATTGGCCCGCCACCGTCATGTCCGACGATTATAGGGTCGTCCCCACGACCCCGGGACAAGCTTGGCCCGCCGCCGAATTGTTCGACGACTATAGGGTCGTCCCCACGACCCCGGGACTAGATTGGCCCGCCACCGTCATGTCCGACGACAATAGGGTCGTCCCCACGACCCCGGGTCTAGGTTGGCCAGCCGCCGACTTGTCCGACGACTATAGGGTCGTATCCACGACCCCGGGACTAGGCTGACAAGCCGCCAACATGTCCGACGACTATAGGGTCGTCCCCACGACCCCGGGACTAGATTGGCCCGCCACCGTCATGTCCAACGACTATAGGGTCGTTCCCACAACCACGGGCCAAAGTTGGCCAGCCGCCGACATGTCCGACGACTATTGGATCGTCCCCACGACCACGGGCCAAAGTTGGCCAGCCGCCGACATGTCCGACGACTATAGGGTCGTCCCCACGACCCCGGGACTAGATTGGTCCGCCACCGTCTTGTCCGACGACTATAGGGTCGTCCCCACGACCCCGAGTCCAGGTTGGCCAGCCGCCGACATTTCCGACGACTATAGAGTCGTCCCCACGACCCCGGGCCAAAGTTGGCCAGCCGCCGACATGTCCGACGACTATAGGGTCGTCCCCACGAACCCGAGACTAGATTGGCCCGCCACTGTCATGTCCGACGACAATAGGGTCGTCCCCACGACCCCGGGTCCAGGTTGGCCAGCCGCCGACATTTCCGACGACTATAGAGTCGTCCCCACGACACCGGGCCAAAGTTGGCCAGCCGCCGACATGTCCGACGACTATAGGGTCGTCCCCACGACCCCGGGACTAGATTGGCCCGCCACCGTCATGTCCGACGACAATAGGGTCGTCCCCACGACCCCGGGTCTAGGTTGGCCAGCCGCCGACTTGTCCGACGACTATAGGGTCGTACCCACGACCCCGGGACTAGGCTGACAAGCCGCCAACATGTCCGACGACTATAGGGTCGTCCCCACGACCCCGGGACTAGATTGGCGCGCCACCGTCATGTCCAACGACTATAGGGTCGTCCCCACAACCACGGGCCAAAGTTGGCCAGCCGCCGACATGTCCGACGACTATTGGATCGTCCCCACGACCCCGAGACTAGATTGGCCCGCCACCGTCATGTCCGACGACAATAGGGTCGTCCCCACGACCCCGGGTCCAGGTTTGCCAGCCGCCGACATTTCCGACGACTGTAGGGTCGTCCCCACGACCCCGGGACTAGATTGGCCCGCCACCGTCATGTCCAACGACTATAGGGTCGTCCCCACGACCTCGGGACTAGGTTGGCCAGCCGCCGACATGTCCGACGACTATTGGATCGTCCCCACGACCACGGGCCAAAGTTGGCCAGCCGCCGACATGTCCGACGACTATAGGGTCGTCCCCACGACCCCGGGACTAGATTGGTCCGCCACCGTCTTGTCCGACGACTATAGGGTCGTCCCCACGACCCCGAGTCCAGGTTGGCCAGCCGCCGACATTTCCGACGACTATAGAGTCGTCCCCACGACCCCGGGCCAAAGTTGGCCAGCCGCCGACATGTCCGACGACTATAGGGTCGTCCCCACGAACCCGAGACTAGATTGGCCCGCCACTGTCATGTCCGACGACAATAGGGTCGTCCCCACGACCCCGGGTCCAGGTTGGCCAGCCGCCGACATTTCCGACGACTATAGAGTCGTCCCCACGACACCGGGCCAAAGTTGGCCAGCCGCCGACATGTCCGACGACTATAGGGTCGTCCCCACGACCCCGGGACTAGATTGGCCCGCCACCGTCATGTCCGACGACAATAGGGTCGTCCCCACGACCCCGGGTCTAGGTTGGCCAGCCGCCGACTTGTCCGACGACTATAGGGTCGTACCCACGACCCCGGGACTAGGCTGACAAGCCGCCAACATGTCCGACGACTGTAGGGTCGTCCCCACGACCCCGGGACTAGATTGGCGCGCCACCGTCATGTCCAACGACTATAGGGTCGTCCCCACAACCACGGGCCAAAGTTGGCCAGCCGCCGACATGTCCGACGACTATTGGATCGTCCCCACGACCACGGGCCAAAGTTGGCCAGCCGCCGACATGTCCGACGACTATAGGGTCGTCCCCACGACCCCGGGACTAGATTGGTCCGCCACCGTCTTGTTCGACGACTATAGGGTCGTCCCCACGACCCCGGGACTAGATTGGCCCGCCAGCGTCATGTCCAACGACTATAGGGTCGTCCCCACAACCACGGGCCAAAGTTGGCCAGCCGCCGAAATGTCCGACGACTATTGGATCGTCCCCACGACCACGGGCCAAAGTTGGCCAGCCGCCGACATGTCCGACGACTATAGGGTCGTCCCCACGACCCCGGGACAAGGTTGGCCCGCCGCCGACTTGTCCGACGACTATAGGGTCGTACCCATGACCCTGGGACTAGGCTGACAAGCCGCCAACATGTCCGACGACTATAGGGTCGTCCCCACGACCCCGGGCCAAAGATGTCCAGCCGCCGTCTGGTCCTACGACTATAGGGTAGTCCCCACGACCCCGGGACTAGATTGGCCCGCCAGCGTCATGTCCAACGACTATAGGGTCGTCCCCACAACCACGGGCCAAAGTTGGCCAGCCGCCGACATGTTCGACGACTATAGGGTCGTCCCCACGACCCCGGGCCAAAGATGTCCAGCCGCCGACATGTCCGACGACTATAGGGTCGTCCCCACGACCCCGGGCCAAAGTTGGCCAGCTGCCGACATGTCCGACGACTATAGGGTCGTCCCCACGACCCCGGGACAAGGTTGGCCCGCCGCCGACTTGTCCGACGACTATAGGGTCGTACCCACCACCCCGGGACTACGCTGACAAGCCGCCAACATGTCCGACGACTATAGGGTCGTCCCCACGACCCCGGGCCAAAGATGTCCAGCCGCCGTCTTGTCCGACGACTATAGGGTCGTCCCCACGACCCCGAGTCCAGGTTGGCCAGCCGCCGGCATTTCCGACGACTATAGAGTCGTCCCCACGACCCCGGGCCAAAGTTGGCCAGCCGCCGACATGTCCGACGACTATAGGGTCGTCCCCACGACCCCGAGACTAGATTGGCCCTCCACCGTCATGTCCGACGACAATAGGGTCGTCCCCACGACCCCGGGTCCAGGTTGGCCAGCCGCCGACATTTCCGACGACTATAGAGTCGTCCCCACGACACCGGGCCAAAGTTGGCCAGCCGCCGACATGTCCGGCGACTATAGGGTCGTCCCCACGACCCCGGGACTAGATTGGCCCGCCACCGTCATGTCCGACGATTATAGGGTCGTCCCCACGACCCCGGGACAAGCTTGGCCCGCCGCCGAATTGTTCGACGACTATAGGGTCGTCCCCACGACCCCGGGACTAGATTGGCCCGCCACCGTCATGTCCGACGACAATAGGGTCGTCCCCACGACCCCGGGTCTAGGTTGGCCAGCCGCCGACTTGTCCGACGACTATAGGGTCGTATCCACGACCCCGGGACTAGGCTGACAAGCCGCCAACATGTCCGACGACTATAGGGTCGTCCCCACGACCCCGGGACTAGATTGGCCCGCCACCGTCATGTCCAACGACTATAGGGTCGTTCCCACAACCACGGGCCAAAGTTGGCCAGCCGCCGACATGTCCGACGACTATTGGATCGTCCCCACGACCACGGGCCAAAGTTGGCCAGCCGCCGACATGTCCGACGACTATAGGGTCGTCCCCACGACCCCGGGACTAGATTGGTCCGCCACCGTCTTGTCCGACGACTATAGGGTCGTCCCCACGACCCCGAGTCCAGGTTGGCCAGCCGCCGACATTTCCGACGACTATAGAGTCGTCCCCACGACCCCGGGCCAAAGTTGGCCAGCCGCCGACATGTCCGACGACTATAGGGTCGTCCCCACGAACCCGAGACTAGATTGGCCCGCCACTGTCATGTCCGACGACAATAGGGTCGTCCCCACGACCCCGGGTCCAGGTTGGCCAGCCGCCGACATTTCCGACGACTATAGAGTCGTCCCCACGACACCGGGCCAAAGTTGGCCAGCCGCCGACATGTCCGACGACTATAGGGTCGTCCCCACGACCCCGGGACTAGATTGGCCCGCCACCGTCATGTCCGACGACAATAGGGTCGTCCCCACGACCCCGGGTCTAGGTTGGCCAGCCGCCGACTTGTCCGACGACTATAGGGTCGTACCCACGACCCCGGGACTAGGCTGACAAGCCGCCAACATGTCCGACGACTATAGGGTCGTCCCCACGACCCCGGCACTAGATTGGCGCGCCACCGTCATGTCCAACGACTATAGGGTCGTCCCCACAACCACGGGCCAAAGTTGGCCAGCCGCCGACATGTCCGACGACTATTGGATCGTCCCCACGACCACGGGCCAAAGTTGGCCAGCCGCCGACATGTCCGACGACTATAGGGTCGTCCCCACGACCCCGGGACTAGATTGGTCCGCCACCGTCTTGTTCGACGACTATAGGGTCGTCCCCACGACCCCGGGACTAGATTGGCCCGCCAGCGTCATGTCCAACGACTATAGGGTCGTCCCCACAACCACGGGCCAAAGTTGGCCAGCCGCCGACATGTCCGACGACTATAGGGTCGTCCCCACGACCCCGGGACAAGGTTGGCCCGCCGCCGACTTGTCCGACGACTATAGGGTCGTACCCATGACCCTGGGACTAGGCTGACAAGCCGCCAACATGTCCGACGACTATAGGGTCGTCCCCACGACCCCGGGTCAAAGATGTCCAGCCGCCGACATGTCCGACGACTATAGGGTCGTCCCCACGACCCCGGGACTAGATTGGCCCGCCAGCGTCATGTCCAACGACTATAGGGTCGTCCCCACAACCACGGGCCAAAGTTGGCCAGCCGCCGACATGTCCGACGACTATAGGGTCGTCCCCACGACCCCGGGCCAAAGTTGGCCAGCTGCCGACATGTCCGACGACTATAGGGTCGTCCCCACAACCACGGGCCAAAGATGTCCAGCCGCCGTATTGTCCTACGACTATAGGGTAGTCCCCACGACCCCGGGACTAGATTGGCCCGCCAGCGTCATGTCCAACGACTATAGGGTCGTCCCCACAACCACGGGCCAAAGATGTCCAGCCGCCGTCTTGTCCGACGACTATAGGGTCGTCCCCACGACCCCGAGTCCAGGTTGGCCAGCCGCCGGCATTTCCGACGACTATAGAGTCGTCCCCACGACCCCGGGCCAAAGTTGGCCAGCCGCCGACATGTCCGACGACTATAGGGTCGTCCCCACGACCCCGAGACTAGATTGGCCCGCCACCGTCATGTCCGACGACAATAGGGTCGTCCCCACGACCCCGGGTCCAGGTTGGCCAGCCGCCGACATTTCCGACGACTATAGAGTCGTCCCCACGACACCGGGCCAAAGTTGGCCAGCCGCCGACATGTCCGGCGACTATAGGGTCGTCCCCACGACCCCGGGACTAGATTGGCCCGCCACCGTCATGTCCGACGATTATAGGGTCGTCCCCACGACCCCGGGACAAGCTTGGCCCGCCGCCGAATTGTTCGACGACTATAGGGTCGTCCCCACGACCCCGGGACTAGATTGGCCCGCCACCGTCATGTCCGACGACAATAGGGTCGTCCCCACGACCCCGGGTCTAGGTTGGCCAGCCGCCGACTTGTCCGACGACTATAGGGTCGTACCCACGACCCCGGGACTAGGCTGACAAGCCGCCAACATGTCCGACGACTATAGGGTCGTCTCCACGACCCCGGGCCAAAGATGTCCAGCCGCCGTCTTGTCCGACGACTATAGGGTCGTCCCCACGACCCCGGGACTAGATTGGTCCGCCACCGTCTTGTCCGACGACTATAGGGTCGTCCCCACGACCCCGGGCCAAAGTTGACCAGCCGCCGACATGTCCGACGACTATAGGGTCGTCCCCACGACCCCGGGACTAGGCTGACAAGCCGCCAACATGTCCGACGACTATAGGGTCGTCCCCACGACCCTGGGACTAGGTTGGCCAGCCGCCGACTTGTCCGACGACTATAGGGTCGTACCCACGACCCCGGGACTAGGCTGACAAGCCGCCAACATGTCCGACGACTATAGGGTCGTCCCCACGACCCCGGGCCCAAGATGTCCAGCCGCCGTCTTGTCCGACGACTATAGGGTCGTCCCCACGACCCCGGGACTAGATTGGCCCGCCACCGTCATGTCCAACGACTATAGGGTCGTCCCCACAACCACGGGCCAAAGTTGGCCAGCCGCCGACATGTCCGACGACTATTGGATCGTCCCCACGACCACGGGCCAAAGTTGGCCAGCCGCCGACATGTCCGACGATTATAGGGTCGTCCCCACGACCCCGGGACTAGATTGGTCCGCCACCGTCTTGTCCGACGACTATAGGGTCGTCCCCACGACCACGGGCCAAAGTTGACCAGCCGCCGACATGTCCGACGACTATAGGGTCGTCCCCACGACCCCGGGACTAGATTGGCCCGCCACCGTCATGTCCGACGATTATAGGGTCGTCCCCACGACCGCGAGACTAGATTGGCCCGCCACCGTCATGTCCGACGACAATAGGGTCGTCCCCACGACCCCGGGTCCAGGTTGGCCAGCCGCCGACATTTCCGACGACTATAGAGTCGTCACCACGACACCGGGCCAAAGTTGGCCAGCCGCCGACATGTCCGACGACTATAGGGTCGTCCCCGCGACCCCGGGACAAGGTTGGCCCGCCGCCGACTTGTCCGACGACTATAGGGTCGTACCCACGACCCTGGGACTAGGCTGACAAGCCGCCAACATGTCCGACGACTATAGGGTCGTCCCCACGACCCCGGGCCAAAGATGTCCAGCCGCCGTCTTGTCCTACGACTATAGGGTAGTCCCCACGACCCCGGGACTAGATTGGCCCGCCAGCGTCATGTCCAACGACTATAGGGTCGTCCCCACAACCACGGGCCAAAGTTGGCCAGCCGCCGACATGTCCGACGACTATAGGGTCGTCCCCACGACCCCGGGCCAAAGTTGGCCAGCTGCCGACATGTCCGACGACTATAGGGTCGTCCCCACGACCCCGGGACAAGGTTGGCCCGCCGCCGACTTGTCCGACGACTATAGGGTCGTACCCACCACCCCGGGACTACGCTGACAAGCCGCCAACATGTCCGACGACTATAGGGTCGTCCCCACGACCCCGGGCCAAAGATGTCCATCCGCCGTCATGTCCAACGATTATAGGGTCGTCCCCACGACCCCGGGACTAGATTGGCCCGCCACCGTCATGTCCGACGAATATAGGGTCGTCCCACCGACCCCGGGACAAGGGTGGCCCGCCGCCGACTTGTCCGACGACTATAGGGTCGTACCCACCACCCCGGGACTAGGCTGACAAGCCGCCAACATGCCCGACGACTATAGGGTCGTCCCCACGACCCCGGGCCAAAGATGTCCAGCCGCCGTCTTGTCCGACGACTATAGGGTCGTCCCCACGACCCCGAGTCCAGGTTGGCCAGCCGCCGACATTTCCGACGACTATAGAGTCGACCCACGACCCCGGGCCAAAGTTGGCCAGCCGCCGACATGTCCGACGACTATAGGGTCGTCCCCACGACCCCGGGACTAGATTGGCCCGCCACCGTCATGTCCGACGATTATAGGGTCGTCCCCACGACCCCGGGACAAGCTTGGCCCGCCGCCGAATTGTTCGACGACTATAGGGTCGTCCCCACGACCCCGGGACTAGATTGGCCCGCCACCGTCATGTCCGACGACAATAGGGTCGTCCCCACGATCCCGGGTCCAGGTTGGCCAGCCGCCGACTTGTCCAACGACTATAGGGTCGTACCCACGACCCCGGGACTAGGCTGACAAGCCGCCAACATGTCCGACGACTATAGGGTCGTCCCCACGACCCCGGGCCAAAGATGTCCAGCCGCCGTCTTGTCCGACGACTATAGGGACGTCCCCACGACCCCGGGACTAGATTGGCCCGCCACCGTCATGTCCGACGAATATAGGGTCGTCCCCACGACCGCGAGACTAGATTGGCCCGCCACCGTCATGTCCGACGACAATAGGGTCGTCCCCACGATCCCGGGTCCAGGTTGGCCAGCCGCCGACATTTCCGACGACTATAGAGTCGTCCCCACGACCCCGAGACTAGATTGGCCCGCCACCGTCATGTCCGACGACAATAGGGTCGTCCCCACGACCCCGGGTCCAGGTTTGCCAGCCGCCGACATTTCCGACGACTGTAGGGTCGTCCCCACGACCCCGGGACTAGATTGGCCCGCCACCGTCAAGTCCGACGACTATAGGGTCGTCCCCACGACCTCGGGACTAGGTTGGCCAGCCGCCGACATGTCCGACGAATATAGGGTCGTCCCCACGACCCCGGGACTAGATTGGTCCGCCACCGTCTTGTCCGACGACTATAGGGTCGACCCCACGACCCCGGGCCAAAGTTGACCAGCCGCCGACATGTCCGACGACTATAGAGTCGTCCCCACGACACCGGGCCAAAGTTGGCCAGCCGCCGACATGTCCGACGACTATAGGGTCGTCCCCACGACCCCGGGACTAGATTGGCCCGCCACCGTCATGTCCGACGACAATAGGGTCGTCCCCACGACCCCGGGTCTAGGTTGGCCAGCCGCCGACTTGTCCGACGACTATAGGGTCGTACCCACGACCCCGGGACTAGGCTGACAAGCCGCCAACATGTCCGACGACTATAGGGTCGTCCCCACGACCCCGGGACTAGATTGGCCCGCCACCGTCATGTCCAACGACTATAGGGTCGTTCCCACAACCACGGGCCAAAGTTGGCCAGCCGCCGACATGTCCGACGACTATTGGATCGTCCCCACGACCACGGGCCAAAGTTGGCCAGCCGCCGACATGTCCGACGACTATAGGGTCGTCCCCACGACCCCGGGACTAGATTGGTCCGCCACCGTCTTGTCCGACGACTATAGGGTCGTCCCCACGACCCCGAGTCCAGGTTGGCCAGCCGCCGACATTTCCGACGACTATAGAGTCATCCCCACGACCCCGGGCCAAAGTTGGCCAGCCGCCGACATGTCCGACGACTATAGGGTCGTCCCCACGAACCCGAGACTAGATTGGCCCGCCACTGTCATGTCCGACGACAATAGGGTCGTCCCCACGACCCCGGGTCCAGGTTGGCCAGCCGCCGACATTTCCGACGACTATAGAGTCGTCCCCACGACACCGGGCCAAAGTTGGCCAGCCGCCGACATGTCCGACGACTATAGGGTCGTCCCCACGACCCCGGGTCCAGGTTGGCCAGCCGCCGACATTTCCGACGACTATAGAGTCGTCCCCACGACACCGGGCCAAAGTTGGCCAGCCGCCGACATGTCCGACGACTATAGGGTCGTCCCCGCGACCCCGGGACAAGGTTGGCCCGCCGCCGTCTTGTCCTACGACTATAGGGTAGTCCCCACGACCCCGGGACTAGATTGGCCCGCCAGCGTCATGTCCAACGACTATAGGGTCGTCCCCACAACCACGGGCCAAAGTTGGCCAGCCGCCGACATGTCCGACGACTATAGGGTCGTCCCCACGACCCCGGGCCAAAGTTGGCCAGCTGCCGACATGTCCGACGACTATAGGGTCGTCCCCACGACCCCGGGACAAGGTTGGCCCGCCGCCGACTTGTCCGACGACTATAGGGTCGTACCCACCACCCCGGGACTACGCTGACAAGCCGCCAACATGTCCGACGACTATAGGGTCGTCCCCACGACCCCGGGCCAAAGATGTCCATCCGCCGTCTTGTCCGACGACTATAGGGTCGTCCCAACGACCCCGAGTCCAGGTTGGCCAGCCGCCGACATTTCCGACGACTATAGAGTCGTCCCCACGACCCCGGGTCAAAGTTGGCCAGCCGCCGACATGTCCAACGACTATAGGGTCGTCCCCACGACCCCGAGACTAGATTGGCCCGCCACCGTCATGTCCGACGATTACAGGGTCGTCCCCACGACCCCGGGACAAGCTTGGCCCGCCGCCGACATGTCCGACGATTATAGGGTCGTCCCCACGACCCCGGGACTAGATTGGTCCGCCACCGTCTTGTCCGACGACTATAGGGTCGTCCCCACGACACCGGGCCAAAGTTGGCCAGCCGCCGACATGTCCGACGACTATAGGGTCGTCCCCACGACCCCGGGACAAGGTTGGCCCGCCGCCGACTTGTCCGACGACTATAGGGTCGTACCCACGACCCTGGGACTAGGCTGACAAGCCGCCAACATGTCCGACGACTATAGGGTCGTCCCCACGACCCCGGGCCAAAGATGTCCAGCCGCCGTCTTGTCCTACGACTATAGGGTAGTCCCCACGACCCCGGGACTAGATTGGCCCGCCAGCGTCATGTCCAACGACTATAGGGTCGTCCCCACAACCACGGGCCAAAGTTGGCCAGCCGCCGACATGTCCGACGACTATAGGGTCGTCCCCACGACCCCGGGCCAAAGTTGGCCAGCTGCCGACATGTCCGACGACTATAGGGTCGTCCCCACGACCCCGGGACAAGGTTGGCCCGCCGCCGACATGTCCGACGACTATAGGGTCGTCCCCACGACCCCGGGACTAGATTGGTCCGCCACCGTCTTGTTCGACGACTATAGGGTCGTCCCCACGACCCCGGGACTAGATTGGCCCGCCAGCGTCATGTCCAACGACATAGGGTCGTCCCCACAACCACGGGCCAAAGTTGGCCAGCCGCCGACATGTCCGACGACTATAGGGTCGTCCCCACGACCCCGGGACAAGGTTGGCCCGCCGCCGACTTGTCCGACGACTATAGGGTCGTACCCATGACCCTGGGACTAGGCTGACAAGCCGCCAACATGTCCGACGACTATAGGGTCGTCCCCACGACCCCGGGACTAGATTGGCCCGCCACCGTCATGTCCGACGACAATAGGGTCGTCCCCACGACCCCGGGTCTAGGTTGGCCAGCCGCCGACTTGTCCGACGACTATAGGGTCGTACCCACGACCCCGGGACTAGGCTGACAAGCCGCCAACATGTCCGACGACTATAGGGTCGTCCCCACGACCCCGGGACTAGATTGGCGCGCCACCGTCATGTCCAACGACTATAGGGTCGTCCCCACAACCACGGGCCAAAGTTGGCCAGCCGCCGACATGTCCGACGACTATTGGATCGTCCCCACGACCACGGGCCAAAGTTGGCCAGCCGCCGACATGTCCGACGACTATAGGGTCGTCCCCACGACCCCGGGACTAGATTGGTCCGCCACCGTCTTGTCCGACGACTATAGGGTCGTCCCCACGACCCCGGGCCAAAGTTGACCAGCCGCCGACATGTCCGACGACTATAGGGTCGTCCCCACGACCCCGGGACTAGGCTGACAAGCCGCCAACATGTCCGACGACTATAGGGTCGTCCCCACGACCCTGGGACTAGGTTGGCCAGCCGCCGACTTGTCCGACGACTATAGGGTCGTACCCACGACCCCGGGACTAGGCTGACAAGCCGCCAACATGTCCGACGACTATAGGGTCGTCCCCACGACCCCGGGACTAGATTGGCCCGCCACCGTCATGTCCAACGACTATAGGGTCGTTCCCACAACCACGGGCCAAAGTTGGCCAGCCGCCGACATGTCCGACGACTATTGGATCGTCCCCACGACCACGGGCCAAAGTTGGCCAGCCGCCGACATGTCCGACGACTATAGGGTCGTCCCCACGACCCCGGGACTAGATTGGTCCGCCACCGTCTTGTCCGACGACTATAGGGTCGTCCCCACGACCCCGAGTCCAGGTTGGCCAGCCGCCGACATTTCCGACGACTATAGAGTCATCCCCACGACCCCGGGCCAAAGTTGGCCAGCCGCCGACATGTCCGACGACTATAGGGTCGTCCCCACGAACCCGAGACTAGATTGGCCCGCCACTGTCATGTCCGACGACAATAGGGTCGTCCCCACGACCCCGGGTCCAGGTTGGCCAGCCGCCGACATTTCCGACGACTATAGAGTCGTCCCCACGACACCGGGCCAAAGTTGGCCAGCCGCCGACATGTCCGACGACTATAGGGTCGTCCCCACGACCCCGGGTCCAGGTTGGCCAGCCGCCGACATTTCCGACGACTATAGAGTCGTCCCCACGACACCGGGCCAAAGTTGGCCAGCCGCCGACATGTCCGACGACTATAGGGTCGTCCCCGCGACCCCGGGACAAGGTTGGCCCGCCGCCGACTTGTCCGACGACTATAGGGTCGTACCCACGACCCTGGGACTAGGCTGACAAGCCGCCAACATGTCCGACGACTATAGGGTCGTCCCCACGACCCCGGGCCAAAGATGTCCAGCCGCCGTCTTGTCCTACGACTATAGGGTAGTCCCCACGACCCCGGGACTAGATTGGCCCGCCAGCGTCATGTCCAACGACTATAGGGTCGTCCCCACAACCACGGGCCAAAGTTGGCCAGCCGCCGACATGTCCGACGACTATAGGGTCGTCCCCACGACCCCGGGCCAAAGTTGGCCAGCTGCCGACATGTCCGACGACTATAGGGTCGTCCCCACGACCCCGGGACAAGGTTGGCCCGCCGCCGACTTGTCCGACGACTATAGGGTCGTACCCACCACCCCGGGACTACGCTGACAAGCCGCCAACATGTCCGACGACTATAGGGTCGTCCCCACGACCCCGGGCCAAAGATGTCCATCCGCCGTGTTGTCCGACGACTATAGGGTCGTCCCCACGACCCCAGGACTAGATTGGCCCGCCACCGTCATGTCCAACGACAATAGGGTCGTCCCCAACATCCCGGGTCCAGGTTGGCCAGCCGCCGACATTTCCGACGACTATAGTGTCGTCCCTACGACACCGGGCCAAAGTTGGCCAGCCGCCGACATGTCCGACGACTATAGGGTCATCCCCACGACCCCGGGACTAGATTGGCCCGCCACCGTCATGTCCGACGACTATAGGGTCGTCCTCACGACCCCGGGTCCAGGTTGGCCAGCCGCCGACATTTCCGACGACTATAGAGTCGTCCCACGACACCGGGCCAAAGTTGGCCAGCCGCCGTCTTGTCCGACGACTATAGGGTCGTCCCCACGACCCCGGGCCAAAGATGTCCAGCCGCCGTCTTGTCCGACGACTATAGGGTCGTCCCCACGACCCCGGGACTAGATTGGCCCGCCACCGTCAAGTCCGACGACTATAGGGTCGTCCCCACGACCCCGGGTCCAGGTTGGCCAGCCGCCGACATTTCCGACGACTATAGGGTCGTCCCCACAACCACGGGCCAAAGTTGGCCAGCCGCCGACATGTGCGACGACTATAGGGTCGTCCCCACGACCCCGAGACTAGATTGGCCCGCCACCGTCATGTCCGACGACAATAGGGTCGGCCCCACGACTCCGGGTCCAGGTTGGCCAGCCGCCGACATTTCCGACGACTATAGAGTCGTCCCCACGACACCGGTCCAAAGTTGGCCAGCCGCCGACATGTCCGACGACTATAGGGTCGTCCCCACGACCCCAGGACTAGATTGGCCCGCCACCGTCATGTCCAACGACTATAGGGTCGTCCCCACAACCACGGGCCAAAGATGTCCAGCCGCCGTCTTGTCCGACGACTATAGGGTCGTCCCCACGACCCCGGGACTAGATTGGCCCGCCACCGTCATGTCCGACGACAATAGGGTCGTCCCCACGACCCCGGGTCTAGGTTGGCCAGCCGCCGACTTGTCCGACGACTATAGGGTCGTCCCCAGGACCTCGGGACTAGATTGGCCCGCCACCGTCAAGTCCGACGACTATAGGGTCGTCCCCACGACCCCGGGACTAGATTGGCCCGCCACCGTCAAGTCCGACGACTATAGGGTCGTCCCCACGACCTCGGGACTAGGTTGGCCAGCCGCCGAAATGTCCGACGACTGTAGGGTCGTACCCACGACCCCGGGACTAGGCTGAAAATCCGCCAACATGTCCGACGACTATAGGGTCGCCCCCACGACCCCGGGCCAAAGTTGGCCAGCCGCCGACATGTCCGACGATTATAGGGTCGTCCCCACGACCCCGGGACATGGTTGGCCCGCCGCCGACATGTCCGACGAATATAGGGCCGTACCCACGACCCCGGGACTAGGCTGACAAGCCGCCAACATGTCCGTCGACTATAGGGTCGTCCCCACGACCCCGGGCCAAAGTTGGTCAGCCTTCGAAATGTCCGACGACTATAGGGTCGTCCCCACGACCCCGGGCCAAAGTTGGCAAGCCGCTGAAATGTCCGACGACTGTAGGGTCGTCCCCACGACCCCGGGACTACATTGGCCCGCCACCGTCAAGTCCGACGACTATAGGGTCGTCCCCAGGACCTCGGGACTAGATTGGCCCGCCACCGTCAAGTCCGACGACTATAGGGTCGTCTCCACGACCCCGGGCCAAAGTTGGCAAGCCGCCGAAATGTCCGACGACTGTAGGGTCGTCCCCACGACCCCGGGACTAGATTGGCCCGCCACCGTCAAGTCCGACGACTATAGGGTGGTCCCCACGACCTCGGGACTAGGTTGGCCGGCCGCCGACATGTCCGACCACTATTGGGTCGTCCCCACGACACCGGGCCAAAGTTGGCCAGCCGCCGACATGTCCGACGACTATAGGGTCGTCCCCACGACCCCGGGGCAAGGTTGGCCCGCCGCCGACTTGTCCGACGACTATAGGGTCGTACCCACGACCCCGGGACTAGGCTGACAAGCCGCCAACATGTCCGAAGACTATAGGGTTGTCCCTACGACCCCGGGACTAGATTGGCCCGCCACCGTCATGTCCAACGATTATAGGGTCGTCCCCACGACCCCGGGTCTAGGTTGGCCAGCCCCCGACATGTCCGACTACTATAGGGTCGTCCCCAGGACCTCGGGTTTAGATTGGCCCGCTACCGTCATGTCCGAAGACTATAGGGTCGTCCCCACGACCACGGGACTAGATTGGCCCGCCACCGCCATGTCCGACGACAATAGGGTCGTCTCCACGACCCCGGGTCTAGGTTGGCCAGCCGCCGACATGTCCGACGACAATCGGATCGTCCCCACGCCCACGCGCCAAAGTTGGCCAGCCGCCGACATGTCCGACGACTATTGGATCGTCCCCACGACCACGGGCCAAAGTTGGCCAGCCGCCGACATGTCCGACGACAATCGGATCGTCCCCACGACCACGCGCCAAAGTTGGCCAGCCGCCGACATGTCCGACGACTATAGGGTCGTCCCCACGACCCCGGGACTAGATTGGCCCGCCACCGTCATGTCCAACGACTATAGGGTCGTCCCCACAACCACGGGCCAAAGTTGGCCAGCCGCCGACATGTCCGACGACTGTAGGGTCGTCCCCACGACCCCGGGCCAAAGATGTCCAGCCGCCGTCTTGTCCGACGCCTATAGGGTCGTCCCCACGACCCCGGGACTAGATTGGCCCGCCACCGTCATGTCCAACGACTATAGGGTCGTCCCCATAACCACGGGCCAAAGTTGGCCAGCCGCCGACATGTCCGACGACTGTAGGGTCGTCCCCACGACCCCGGGCCAAAGTTGGCCAGCCGCCGACATGTCCGACGACTATTGGATCGTCCCCACGACCCCGGGCCAAAGTTGGCCAGCCGCCGACATGTCCGACGACTATAGGGTCGTCCCCACGACCCCGAGACTAGATTGGCCCGCCACCGTCATGTCCGACGACAATAGGGTCGGCCCCACGACTCCGGGTCCAGGTTGGCCAGCCGCCGACATTTCCGACGACTATAGAAACGTCCCCACGACACCGGTTCAAAGTTGGCCAGCCGCCGACATGTCCGACGACTATAGGGTCGTCCCCACGACCCCGGGACTAGATTGGCCCGCCACCGTCATATCCAACGACTATAGGGTCGTCCCCACAACCACGGGCCAAAGTTGGCCAGCCGCCGACATGTCCGACGACTATAGGGTCGTCCCCACGACCCCGGGCCAAAGTTGGCAAGCCGCCGAAATGTCCGACGACTGTAGGGTCGTCCCCACGACCACGGGACTAGGTTGGCCAGCCGCCGACATGTCCGACGACTATAGGGTCGTCCCGACGACCCCGGCCAATGATGGCCAATCGCCAACATGTCCGACGACTATAGGGTCGTCCCTACGACCCCGGGACTAGATTGGCCCGCCACCGTCATGTCCAACGATTATAGGGTCGTCCCCACGACCCCGGGACTAGATTGGCCCGCCACCGTCATGTCGACGAATATAGGGTCGTCCCCACGACCCCGGGACAAGCTTGGCCCGCCGCCGACTTGTCCGACGACTATAGGGTCGTCCCCACGACCCCGGGACTAGATTGGCCCGCCACCGTCATGTCCGACGACAATAGGGTCGTCCCCACGACCCCGGGTCTAGGTTGGCCAGCTGCCGACATGTCCGACGACTATAGAGTCGTCCCCACGACACCGCGCCAAAGTTGGACAGCCGCCGACATGTCCGACTACTATAGGGTCGTCCCCACGACCTCGGGTCTAGATTGGCCCGCCACCGTCATGTCCGACGAATATAGGGTCGTCCCCACGACCCCGGGACAAGCTTGGCCCGCCGCCGACTTGTCCGACGACTATAGGGTCGTCCCCACGACCCCGGGACTAGATTGGCCCGCCACCGTCATGTCCGACGACAATAGGGTCGTCCCCACGACCCCGGGTCTAGGTTGGCCAACTGCCGACATGTCCGACGACTATAGAGTCGTCCCCACGACACCGCGCCAAAGTTGGACAGCCGCCGACATGTCCGACTACTATAGGGTCGTCCCCACGACCTCGGGACTAGATTGGCCCGCTACCGTCAAGTCCGACGACTATAGGGTCGTCCCACGACCCCGGGCCAAAGTTGGCAAGCCGCCGAAATGTCCGACGACTGTAGGGTCGTCCCCACGACCACGGGCCAAAGTTGGCCAGCCGCCGACATGTCCGACGACAATCTAATCGTCCCCACGACCCCGGGCCAAAGTTGGCAAGCCGCCGAAATGTCCGACGACTATAGGGTCGTCCCGACGACCCCGGGCCAATGTTGGCCAATCCCCAACATGTCCGACGACTATAGGGTCGTCCCTACGACCCCGGGACAAGCTTGGCCCGCCGCCGACTTGTCCGACGACTATAGGGTCGTCCCCACGACCCCGGGACTAGATTGGCCCGCCACCGTCATGTCCGACGACAATAGGGTCGTCCCCACGACCCCGGGTCTAGGGTGGCCAGCCGCCGACATGTCTGACGACATTCGGATCGTCCCCACGCCCACGCGCCAAAGTTGGCCAGCCGCCGACATGTCCGACGACTATTGGATCGTCCCCACGACCACGGGCCAAAGTTGGCCAGCCGCCGACATGTCCGACGACAATCGGATCGTCCCCACGACCCCGGGCCAAAGTTGGCAAGCCGCCGAAATGTCCGACGACTATAGGGTCGTCCCGACGACCCCGGGCCAATGTTGGCCAATCCCCAACATGTCCGACGACTATAGGGTCGTCCCTACGACCCCGGGACTAGATTGGCCCGCCACCGTCATGTACAACGATTATAGGGTCGTCCCCACGACCCCGGGACTAGATTGGCCCGCCACCGTCGTGTCCGACGTCTATAGAGTCGTCCCCACGACACCGGGCCAAAGTTGGCCAGCCGCCGACATGTCCGACGACTATAGGGTCGTCCCCACGACCCCGGGACTAGATTGGCCCGCCACCGTCATGTCCGACGATTATAGGGTCGTCCCCACGACCCCGGGACAAGCTTGGCCCGCCGCCGAATTGTTCGACGACTATAGGGTCGTCCCCACGACCCCGGGACTAGATTGGCCCGCCACCGTCATGTCCGACGACAATAGGGTCGTCCCCACGACCCCGGGTCTAGGTTGGCCAGCCGCCGACTTGTCCGACGACTATAGGGTCGTCCCCAGGACCTCGGGACTAGATTGGCCCGCCACCGTCAAGTCCGACGACTATAGGGTCGTCCCCACGACCCCGGGACTAGATTGGCCCGCCACCGTCAAGTCCGACGACTATAGGGTCGTCCCCGCGACCTCGGGACTAGGTTGGCCAGCCGCCGAAATGTCCGACGACTGTAGGGTCGTACCCACGACCCCGGGACTAGGCTGACAATCCGCCAACATGTCCGACGACTATAGGGTCGCCCCCACGACCCCGGGCCAAAGTTGGCCAGCCGCCGACATGTCCGACTGTTTAACTGCTGCCTAGTGGAGGCGGTGTGGATCGCTGGGACTGGCCAGAGAAGAGATGCACTCCAAGGACTTGGTGACGTTGACGGCACGTTTATTAGCCGAACTGGGCGTCGTTGCAACAATATATATAAAACACGCAGAGATATCACGAACAAAACACTACTCACAAAACACGCAGTCAACACGAGACACGAATATGTACAAACTATGTACAGGGCGCTGGGCGCGATGGCTCGAAGGGCCGTTTTACAGGGCTCAAAAACCGGTGGGTCGCAGGGCGACAAAGATTGTGCGGGGTCGTGCGTGCGAGAGCGTTTCGTGGAGTTCGAAGGTGTTCGAGGAACTAACGGTCGGATTCCGGGAAGGCCAACGCTCGAGCCGTGCAAAAACGGGTGACGCGCGTAACCGTCTTGACGAACGGTGCGTCACCGTGTTGACACGCTCTCGCACGCACATTTAAATTCGCGCACCAGCTGAGCGCTGGAGTTCGGCCGCAACACCGACGACTATAGGGTCGTCCCCACGACCCCGGGACATGGTTGGCCCGCCGCCGACATGTCCGACGAATATAGGGCCGTACCCACGACCCCGGGACTAGGCTGACAAGCCGCCAACATGTCCGACGACTATAGGGTCGTCCCCACGACCCCGGGCCAAAGTTGGTCAGCCGCCGAAATGTCCGACGACTATAGGGTCGTCCCCACGACCCCGGGCCAAAGTTGGCAAGCCGCTGAAATGTCCGACGACTTTAGGGTTGTCCCCACGACCCCGGGACTACATTGGCCCGCCACCGTCAAGTCCGACGACAATAGGGTCGTCCCCAGGACCTCGGGACTAGATTGGCCCGCCACCGTCAAGTCCGACGACTATAGGGTCGTCCCCACGACCCCGGGCCAAAGTTGGCAAGCCGCCGAAATGTCCGACGACTGTAGGGTCGTCCCCACGACCCCGGGACTAGATTGGCCCGCCACCGTCAAGTCCGACGACTATAGGGTCGTCTCCACGACCTCGGGACTAGGTTGGCCGGCCGCCGACATGTCCGACCACTATTGGGTCGTCCCCACGACACCGGGCCAAAGTTGGCCAGCCGCCGACATGTCCGACGACTATAGGGTCGTCCCCACGACCCCGGGGCAAGGTTGGCCCGCCGCCGACTTGTCCGACGACTATAGGGTCGTACCCACGACCCCGGGACTAGGCTGACAAGCCGCCAACATGTCCGAAGACTATAGGGTCGTCCCTACGACCCCGGGACTAGATTGGCCCGCCACCGTCATGTCCAACGATTATAGGGTCGTCCCCACGACCCCGGGTCTAGGTTGGCCAGCCCCCGACATGTCCGACGACTATAGAGTCGTCCCCACGACCCCGGGTCTAGGTTGGCCAGCCGCCGACATGTCCGACGACTATAGAGTCGTCCCCACGACACCGGGCCAAAGTTGGACAGCCGCCGACATGTCCGACTACTATAGGGTCGTCCCCAGGACCTCGGGTTTAGATTGGCCCGCTACCGCCATGTCCGAAGACTATAGGGTCGTCCCCACGACCACGGGACTAGATTGGCCCGCCACCGCCATGTCCGACGACAATAGGGTCGTCCCCACGACCCCGGGTCTAGGTTGGCCAGCCGCCGACATGTCCGACGACAATCGGATCGTCCCCACGCCCACGCGCCAAAGTTGGCCAGCCGCCGACATGTCCGACGACTATTGGATCGTCCCCACGACCACGGGCCAAAGTTGGCCAGCCGCCGACATGTCCGACGACAATCGGATCGTCCCCACGACCACGCGCCAAAGTTGGCCAGCCGCCGACATGTCCGACGACTATAGGGTCGTCCCCACGACCCCGGGACTAGATTGGCCCGCCACCGTCATGTCCAACGACTATAGGGTCGTCCCCACAACCACGGGCCAAAGTTGGCCAGCCGCCGACATGTCCGACGACTGTAGGGTCGTCCCCACGACCCCGGGCCAAAGATGTCCAGCCGCCGTCTTGTCCGACGCCTATAGGGTCGTCCCCACGACCCCGGGACTAGATTGGCCCGCCACCGTCATGTCCAACGACTATAGGGTCGTCCCCACAACCACGGGCCAAAGTTGGCCAGCCGCCGACATGTCCGACGAATGTAGGGTCGTCCCCACGACCCCGGGCCAAAGTTGGCCAGCCGCCGACATGTCCGACGACTATTGGATCGTCCCCACGACCCCGGGCCAAAGTTGGCCAGCCGCCGACATGTCCGACGACTATAGGGTCGTCCCCACGACCCCGAGACTAGATTGGCCCGCCACCGTCATGTCCGACGACAATAGGGTCGGCCCCACGACTCCGGGTCCAGGTTGGCCAGCCGCCGACATTTCCGACGACTATAGAGTCGTCCCCACGACACCGGTTCAAAGTTGGCCAGCCGCCGACATGTCCGACGACTATAGGGTCGTCCCCACGACCCCGGGACTAGATTGGCCCGCCACCGTCATATCCAACGACTATAGGGTCGTCCCCACAACCACGGGCCAAAGTTGGCCAGCCGCCGACATGTCCGACGACTATAGGGTCGTCCCCACGACCCCGGGCCAAAGTTGGCAAGCTGCCGAAATGTCCGACGACTGTAGGGTCGTCCCCACGACCACGGGACAAGCTTGGCCCGCCGCCGACTTGTCCGACGACTATAGGGTCGTCCCCACGACCCCGGGACTAGATTGGCCCGCCACCGTCATGTCCGACGACAATAGGGTCGTCCCCACGACCCCGGGTCTAGGTTGGCCAGCCGCCGACATGTCCGACGACTATAGGGTCGTCCCGACGACCCCGGGCCAATGATGGCCAATCGCCAACATGTCCGACGACTATAGGGTCGTCCCTACGACCCCGGGACTAGATTGGCCCGCCACCGTCATGTCCAACGATTATAGGGTCGTCCCCACGACCCCGGGACTAGATTGGCCCGCCACCGTCATGTCCGACGAATATAGGGTCGTCCCCACGACCCCGGGACAAGCTTGGCCCGCCGCCGACTTGTCCGACGACTATAGGGTCGTCCCCACGACCCCGGGACTAGATTGGCCCGCCACCGTCATGTCCGACGACAATAGGGTCGTCCCCACGACCCCGGGTCTAGGTTGGCCAGCTGCCGACATGTCCGACGACTATAGAGTCGTCCCCACGACACCGCGCCAAAGTTGGACAGCCGCCGACATGTCCGACTACTATAGGGTCGTCCCCACGACCTCGGGTCTAGATTGGCCCGCCACCGTCATGTCCGACGAATATAGGGTCGTCCCCACGACCCCGGGACAAGCTTGGCCCGCCGCCGACTTGTCCGACGACTATAGGGTCGTCCCCACGACCCCGGGACTAGATTGGCCCGCCACCGTCATGTCCGACGACAATAGGGTCGTCCCCACGACCCCGGGTCTAGGTTGGCCAGCTGCCGACATGTCCGACGACTATAGAGTCGTCCCCACGACACCGCGCCAAAGTTGGACAGCCGCCGACATGTCCGACTACTATAGGGTCGTCCCCACGACCTCGGGACTAGATTGGCCCGCTACCGTCAAGTCCGACGACTATAGGGTCGTCCCACGACCCCGGGCCAAAGTTGGCAAGCCGCCGAAATGTCCGACGACTGTAGGGTCGTCTCCACGACCCCGGGACTAGATTGGCCCGCCACCGTCAAGTCCGACGACTATAGGGTCGTCCCCACGACCTCGGGACTAGGTTGGCCAGCCGCCGACATGTCCGACCACTATTGGGTCGTCCCCACGACCACGGGCCAAAGTTGGCCAGCCGCCGACATGTCCGACGACTATAGGGTCGTCCCCACGACCCCGGGCCAAAGGTGTCCAGCCGCCGTCTTGTCCGACGCCTATAGGGTCGTCCCCACGACCCCGGGACTAGATTGGCCTGCCACCGTCATGTCCAACGACTATAGGGTCGTCCCCACCACCACGGGCCAAAGTTGGCCAGCCGCCGACATGTTCGACGATTATTGGATCGTCCCCACGACCCCGGGCCAAAGTTGGCCAGCCGCCGACATGTCCGACGACCATAGGGTCGTCCCTACGACCCCGAGACTAGATTGGCCTGCTACCGTCATGTCCGACGACAATAGGGTCGTCCCCACGACCCCGGGTCCAGGTTGGCCAGCCGCCGACATTTCCGACGACTATAGAGTCGTCCCCACGACACCGGGCCAAAGTTGGCCAGCCGCCGAAATGTCCGACGACTATAGGGTCGTCCCCACGACCCCGGGACTAGGTTGGCCAGCCGCCGACATGTCCGACGAATATAGGGTCGTCCCGACGACCCCGGGCCAATGTTGGCCAATCGCCAACATGTCCGACGACTATAGGGTCGTCCCTACGACCCCGGGACTAGATTGGCCCGCCACCGTCATGTCCAACGATTATAGGGTCGTCCCCACGACCCCGGGACTAGATTGGCCCGCCACCGTCATGTCCGACGATTATAGGGTCGTCCCCACGACCCCGGGACAAGCTTGGCCCGCCGCCGACTTGTCCGACGACTATAGGGTCGTCGCCACGACCCCGGGACTAGATTGGCCCGCCACCGTCATGTCCGACGACAATAGGGTCGTCCCCACGACCCCGGGTCTAGGTTGGCCAGCCGCCGACATGTCCGACGACTATAGAGTCGTCCCCACGACACCGGGCCAAAGTTGGACAGCCGCCGACATGTCCGACTACTATAGGGTCGTCCCCAGGACCTCGGGTCTAGATTGGCCCGCTACCGTCATGTCCGAAGACTATAGGGTCGTCCCCACGACCACGGGACTAGATTGGCCCGCCACCGCCATGTCCGACGACAATAGGGTCGTCCCCACGACCCCGGGTCTAGGTTGGCCAGCCGCCGACATGTCCGACGACAATCGGATCGTCCCCACGCCCACGCGCCAAAGTTGGCCAGCCGCCGACATGTCCGACGACTATTGGATCGTCCCCACGACCACGGGCCAAAGTTGGCCAGCCGCCGACATGTCCGACGACAATCGGATCGTCCCCACGACCACGCGCCAAAGTTGGCCAGCCGCCGACATGTCCGACGACTATAGGGTCGTCCCCACGACCCCGGGCCAATGTTGGCCAATCGCCGACATGTCCAACGACTATAGGGTCGTCCCTACGACCCCGGGACTAGATTAGCCCGCCACCGTCATGTCCAACGACTATAGGGTTGTCCCCACGACCACGGGCCAAAGTTGGCATGCCGCCGAAATGTCCGACGACTATAGGGTCGTCCCCACGACCCCGGGCCAAAGTTGGCAAGCCGCCGAAATGTCCGACGACTATAGGGTCGTCCCCACGACCCCGGGACTAGATTGGCCCGCCACCGTCATGTCCGACGACTATAGGGTCGTCCCCACGACCCTGGGCCAAAGTTGGCAAGCCGCCAACACGTCTGACGACTATAGGGTCGTCCCCACGACCCCGGGCCAAAGATGTCCAGCCGCCGTCTTGTCCGACGACTATAGGGTCGTCCCCACGACCCCGAGTCCAGGTTGGCCAGCCGCCGACATTTCCGACGACTATAGAGTCGTCCCCACGACCCCGGGCCAAAGTTGGCCAGCCGCCGACATGTCCGACGACTATAGGGTCGTCCCCACGACCCCGAGACTAGATTGGCCCGCCACCGTCATGTCCGACGACAATAGGGTCGTCCCCACGACCTCGGGTCCAGGTTGGCCAGCCGCCGACATTTCCGACGACTATAGAGTCGTTACCACGACACCGGGCCAAAGTTGGCCAGCCGCCGACATGTCCGACGACTATAGGGTCGTCCCCACGACCCCGGGACTAGATTGGCCCGCCACCGTCATGTCCGACGATTATAGGGTCGTCCCCACGACCCCGGGACAAGGTTGGCCCGCCGCCGACTTGTCCGACGACTATAGGGTCGTACCCACGACCCCGGGACTAGGCTGACAAGCCGCCAACATGTCCGAAGACTATAGGGTCGTCCCCACGACCCCGGGCCAATGATGTCCAGCCGCCGTCTTGTCCGACGACTATAGGGTCGTCCCCAAGACCCCGGGACTAGATTGGCCCGCCACCGTCATGTCCAACGATTATAGGGTCGTCCCCACAACCACGGGCCAAAGTTGGCCAGCCGCCGACATGTTCGACGACTATAGGGTCGTCCCCACGACCCCGGGCCAAAGTTGGCCAGCCGCCGACATTTCCGACGACTATAGGGTCGTCCCCACGACCCCGAGACTAGATTGGCCCGCCACCGTCATGTCCGACGACAATAGGGTCGTCCCCGCGACCTCGGGTCCAGGTTGGCCAGCCGCCGACATTTCCGACGACTATAGAGTCGTCCCCACGACACCGGGCCAAAGTTGGCAAGCCGCCGAAATGTCCGACGACTATAGGGTCGTCCCCACGACCCCGGGACTAGGTTGGCCAGCCGCCGACATGTCCGGCGAATATAGGGTCGTCCCCACGACCCCGGGACTAGATTGGCCCGCCACCGTCATGTCCGACGAATATAGGGTCGTCCCCACGACCCCGGGACAAGCTTGGCCCGCCGCCGACTTGTCCGACGACTATAGGGTCGTCCCCACGACCCCGGGACTAGATTGGCCCGCCACCGTCATGTCCGACGACAATAGGGTCGTCCCCACGACCCCGGGTCTAGGTTGGCCAGCTGCCGACATGTCCGACGACTATAGAGTCGTCCCCACGACACCGCGCCAAAGTTGGACAGCCGCCGACATGTCCGACTACTATAGGGTCGTCCCCACGACCTCGGGTCTAGATTGGCCCGCCACCGTCATGTCCGACGAATATAGGGTCGTCCCCACGACCCCGGGACAAGCTTGGCCCGCCGCCGACTTGTCCGACGACTATAGGGTCGTCCCCACGACCCCGGGACTAGATTGGCCCGCCACCGTCATGTCCGACGACAATAGGGTCGTCCCCACGACCCCGGGTCTAGGTTGGCCAGCTGCCGACATGTCCGACGACTATAGAGTCGTCCCCACGACACCGCGCCAAAGTTGGACAGCCGCCGACATGTCCGACTACTATAGGGTCGTCCCCACGACCTCGGGACTAGATTGGCCCGCTACCGTCAAGTCCGACGACTATAGGGTCGTCCCACGACCCCGGGCCAAAGTTGGCAAGCCGCCGAAATGTCCGACGACTGTAGGGTCGTCTCCACGACCCCGGGACTAGATTGGCCCGCCACCGTCAAGTCCGACGACTATAGGGTCGTCCCCACGACCTCGGGACTAGGTTGGCCAGCCGCCGACATGTCCGACCACTATTGGGTCGTCCCCACGACCACGGGCCAAAGTTGGCCAGCCGCCGACATGTCCGACGACTATAGGGTCGTCCCCACGACCCCGGGCCAAAGGTGTCCAGCCGCCGTCTTGTCCGACGCCTATAGGGTCGTCCCCACGACCCCGGGACTAGATTGGCCTGCCACCGTCATGTCCAACGACTATAGGGTCGTCCCCACCACCACGGGCCAAAGTTGGCCAGCCGCCGACATGTTCGACGATTATTGGATCGTCCCCACGACCCCGGGCCAAAGTTGGCCAGCCGCCGACATGTCCGACGACCATAGGGTCGTCCCTACGACCCCGAGACTAGATTGGCCTGCTACCGTCATGTCCGACGACAATAGGGTCGTCCCCACGACCCCGGGTCCAGGTTGGCCAGCCGCCGACATTTCCGACGACTATAGAGTCGTCCCCACGACACCGGGCCAAAGTTGGCCAGCCGCCGAAATGTCCGACGACTATAGGGTCGTCCCCACGACCCCGGGACTAGGTTGGCCAGCCGCCGACATGTCCGACGAATATAGGGTCGTCCCGACGACCCCGGGCCAATGTTGGCCAATCGCCAACATGTCCGACGACTATAGGGTCGTCCCTACGACCCCGGGACTAGATTGGCCCGCCACCGTCATGTCCAACGATTATAGGGTCGTCCCCACGACCCCGGGACTAGATTGGCCCGCCACCGTCATGTCCGACGATTATAGGGTCGTCCCCACGACCCCGGGACAAGCTTGGCCCGCCGCCGACTTGTCCGACGACTATAGGGTCGTCGCCACGACCCCGGGACTAGATTGGCCCGCCACCGTCATGTCCGACGACAATAGGGTCGTCCCCACGACCCCGGGTCTAGGTTGGCCAGCCGCCGACATGTCCGACGACTATAGAGTCGTCCCCACGACACCGGGCCAAAGTTGGACAGCCGCCGACATGTCCGACTACTATAGGGTCGTCCCCAGGACCTCGGGTCTAGATTGGCCCGCTACCGTCATGTCCGAAGACTATAGGGTCGTCCCCACGACCACGGGACTAGATTGGCCCGCCACCGCCATGTCCGACGACAATAGGGTCGTCCCCACGACCCCGGGTCTAGGTTGGCCAGCCGCCGACATGTCCGACGACAATCGGATCGTCCCCACGCCCACGCGCCAAAGTTGGCCAGCCGCCGACATGTCCGACGACTATTGGATCGTCCCCACGACCACGGGCCAAAGTTGGCCAGCCGCCGACATGTCCGACGACAATCGGATCGTCCCCACGACCACGCGCCAAAGTTGGCCAGCCGCCGACATGTCCGACGACTATAGGGTCGTCCCCACGACCCCGGGCCAATGTTGGCCAATCGCCGACATGTCCAACGACTATAGGGTCGTCCCTACGACCCCGGGACTAGATTAGCCCGCCACCGTCATGTCCAACGACTATAGGGTTGTCCCCACGACCACGGGCCAAAGTTGGCATGCCGCCGAAATGTCCGACGACTATAGGGTCGTCCCCACGACCCCGGGCCAAAGTTGGCAAGCCGCCGAAATGTCCGACGACTATAGGGTCGTCCCCACGACCCCGGGACTAGATTGGCCCGCCACCGTCATGTCCGACGACTATAGGGTCGTCCCCACGACCCTGGGCCAAAGTTGGCAAGCCGCCAACACGTCTGACGACTATAGGGTCGTCCCCACGACCCCGGGCCAAAGATGTCCAGCCGCCGTCTTGTCCGACGACTATAGGGTCGTCCCCACGACCCCGAGTCCAGGTTGGCCAGCCGCCGACATTTCCGACGACTATAGAGTCGTCCCCACGACCCCGGGCCAAAGTTGGCCAGCCGCCGACATGTCCGACGACTATAGGGTCGTCCCCACGACCCCGAGACTAGATTGGCCCGCCACCGTCATGTCCGACGACAATAGGGTCGTCCCCACGACCTCGGGTCCAGGTTGGCCAGCCGCCGACATTTCCGACGACTATAGAGTCGTTACCACGACACCGGGCCAAAGTTGGCCAGCCGCCGACATGTCCGACGACTATAGGGTCGTCCCCACGACCCCGGGACTAGATTGGCCCGCCACCGTCATGTCCGACGATTATAGGGTCGTCCCCACGACCCCGGGACAAGGTTGGCCCGCCGCCGACTTGTCCGACGACTATAGGGTCGTACCCACGACCCCGGGACTAGGCTGACAAGCCGCCAACATGTCCGAAGACTATAGGGTCGTCCCCACGACCCCGGGCCAATGATGTCCAGCCGCCGTCTTGTCCGACGACTATAGGGTCGTCCCCAAGACCCCGGGACTAGATTGGCCCGCCACCGTCATGTCCAACGATTATAGGGTCGTCCCCACAACCACGGGCCAAAGTTGGCCAGCCGCCGACATGTTCGACGACTATAGGGTCGTCCCCACGACCCCGGGCCAAAGTTGGCCAGCCGCCGACATTTCCGACGACTATAGGGTCGTCCCCACGACCCCGAGACTAGATTGGCCCGCCACCGTCATGTCCGACGACAATAGGGTCGTCCCCGCGACCTCGGGTCCAGGTTGGCCAGCCGCCGACATTTCCGACGACTATAGAGTCGTCCCCACGACACCGGGCCAAAGTTGGCAAGCCGCCGAAATGTCCGACGACTATAGGGTCGTCCCCACGACCCCGGGACTAGGTTGGCCAGCCGCCGACATGTCCGGCGAATATAGGGTCGTCCCCACGACCCCGGGACTAGATTGGCCCGCCACCGTCATGTCCGACGAATATAGGGTCGTCCCCACGACCCCGGGACAAGCTTGGCCCGCCGCCGACTTGTCCGACGACTATAGGGTCGTCCCCACGACCCCGGGACTAGATTGGCCCGCCACCGTCATGTCCGACGACAATAGGGTCGTCCCCACGACCCCGGGTCTAGGTTGGCCAGCTGCCGACATGTCCGACGACTATAGAGTCGTCCCCACGACACCGCGCCAAAGTTGGACAGCCGCCGACATGTCCGACTACTATAGGGTCGTCCCCACGACCTCGGGTCTAGATTGGCCCGCCACCGTCATGTCCGACGAATATAGGGTCGTCCCCACGACCCCGGGACAAGCTTGGCCCGCCGCCGACTTGTCCGACGACTATAGGGTCGTCCCCACGACCCCGGGACTAGATTGGCCCGCCACCGTCATGTCCGACGACAATAGGGTCGTCCCCACGACCCCGGGTCTAGGTTGGCCAGCTGCCGACATGTCCGACGACTATAGAGTCGTCCCCACGACACCGCGCCAAAGTTGGACAGCCGCCGACATGTCCGACTACTATAGGGTCGTCCCCACGACCTCGGGACTAGATTGGCCCGCTACCGTCAAGTCCGACGACTATAGGGTCGTCCCACGACCCCGGGCCAAAGTTGGCAAGCCGCCGAAATGTCCGACGACTGTAGGGTCGTCTCCACGACCCCGGGACTAGATTGGCCCGCCACCGTCAAGTCCGACGACTATAGGGTCGTCCCCACGACCTCGGGACTAGGTTGGCCAGCCGCCGACATGTCCGACCACTATTGGGTCGTCCCCACGACCACGGGCCAAAGTTGGCCAGCCGCCGACATGTCCGACGACTATAGGGTCGTCCCCACGACCCCGGGCCAAAGGTGTCCAGCCGCCGTCTTGTCCGACGCCTATAGGGTCGTCCCCACGACCCCGGGACTAGATTGGCCTGCCACCGTCATGTCCAACGACTATAGGGTCGTCCCCACCACCACGGGCCAAAGTTGGCCAGCCGCCGACATGTTCGACGATTATTGGATCGTCCCCACGACCCCGGGCCAAAGTTGGCCAGCCGCCGACATGTCCGACGACCATAGGGTCGTCCCTACGACCCCGAGACTAGATTGGCCTGCTACCGTCATGTCCGACGACAATAGGGTCGTCCCCACGACCCCGGGTCCAGGTTGGCCAGCCGCCGACATTTCCGACGACTATAGAGTCGTCCCCACGACACCGGGCCAAAGTTGGCCAGCCGCCGAAATGTCCGACGACTATAGGGTCGTCCCCACGACCCCGGGACTAGGTTGGCCAGCCGCCGACATGTCCGACGAATATAGGGTCGTCCCGACGACCCCGGGCCAATGTTGGCCAATCGCCAACATGTCCGACGACTATAGGGTCGTCCCTACGACCCCGGGACTAGATTGGCCCGCCACCGTCATGTCCAACGATTATAGGGTCGTCCCCACGACCCCGGGACTAGATTGGCCCGCCACCGTCATGTCCGACGATTATAGGGTCGTCCCCACGACCCCGGGACAAGCTTGGCCCGCCGCCGACTTGTCCGACGACTATAGGGTCGTCGCCACGACCCCGGGACTAGATTGGCCCGCCACCGTCATGTCCGACGACAATAGGGTCGTCCCCACGACCCCGGGTCTAGGTTGGCCAGCCGCCGACATGTCCGACGACTATAGAGTCGTCCCCACGACACCGGGCCAAAGTTGGACAGCCGCCGACATGTCCGACTACTATAGGGTCGTCCCCAGGACCTCGGGTCTAGATTGGCCCGCTACCGTCATGTCCGAAGACTATAGGGTCGTCCCCACGACCACGGGACTAGATTGGCCCGCCACCGCCATGTCCGACGACAATAGGGTCGTCCCCACGACCCCGGGTCTAGGTTGGCCAGCCGCCGACATGTCCGACGACAATCGGATCGTCCCCACGCCCACGCGCCAAAGTTGGCCAGCCGCCGACATGTCCGACGACTATTGGATCGTCCCCACGACCACGGGCCAAAGTTGGCCAGCCGCCGACATGTCCGACGACAATCGGATCGTCCCCACGACCACGCGCCAAAGTTGGCCAGCCGCCGACATGTCCGACGACTATAGGGTCGTCCCCACGACCCCGGGCCAATGTTGGCCAATCGCCGACATGTCCAACGACTATAGGGTCGTCCCTACGACCCCGGGACTAGATTAGCCCGCCACCGTCATGTCCAACGACTATAGGGTTGTCCCCACGACCACGGGCCAAAGTTGGCATGCCGCCGAAATGTCCGACGACTATAGGGTCGTCCCCACGACCCCGGGCCAAAGTTGGCAAGCCGCCGAAATGTCCGACGACTATAGGGTCGTCCCCACGACCCCGGGACTAGATTGGCCCGCCACCGTCATGTCCGACGACTATAGGGTCGTCCCCACGACCCTGGGCCAAAGTTGGCAAGCCGCCAACACGTCTGACGACTATAGGGTCGTCCCCACGACCCCGGGCCAAAGATGTCCAGCCGCCGTCTTGTCCGACGACTATAGGGTCGTCCCCACGACCCCGAGTCCAGGTTGGCCAGCCGCCGACATTTCCGACGACTATAGAGTCGTCCCCACGACCCCGGGCCAAAGTTGGCCAGCCGCCGACATGTCCGACGACTATAGGGTCGTCCCCACGACCCCGAGACTAGATTGGCCCGCCACCGTCATGTCCGACGACAATAGGGTCGTCCCCACGACCCCGGGTCCAGGTTGGCCAGCCGCCGACATTTCCGACGACTATAGAGTCGTTACCACGACACCGGGCCAAAGTTGGCCAGCCGCCGACATGTCCGACGACTATAGGGTCGTCCCCACGACCCCGGGACTAGATTGGCCCGCCACCGTCATGTCCGACGATTATAGGGTCGTCCCCACGACCCCGGGACAAGGTTGGCCCGCCGCCGACTTGTCCGACGACTATAGGGTCGTACCCACGACCCCGGGACTAGGCTGACAAGCCGCCAACATGTCCGAAGACTATAGGGTCGTCCCCACGACCCCGGGCCAATGATGTCCAGCCGCCGTCTTGTCCGACGACTATAGGGTCGTCCCCAAGACCCCGGGACTAGATTGGCCCGCCACCGTCATGTCCAACGATTATAGGGTCGTCCCCACAACCACGGGCCAAAGTTGGCCAGCCGCCGACATGTTCGACGACTATAGGGTCGTCCCCACGACCCCGGGCCAAAGTTGGCCAGCCGCCGACATTTCCGACGACTATAGGGTCGTCCCCACGACCCCGAGACTAGATTGGCCCGCCACCGTCATGTCCGACGACAATAGGGTCGTCCCCGCGACCTCGGGTCCAGGTTGGCCAGCCGCCGACATTTCCGACGACTATAGAGTCGTCCCCACGACACCGGGCCAAAGTTGGCAAGCCGCCGAAATGTCCGACGACTATAGGGTCGTCCCCACGACCCCGGGACTAGGTTGGCCAGCCGCCGACATGTCCGGCGAATATAGGGTCGTCCCGACGACCCCGGGCCAATGTTGGCCAATCGCCAACATGTCCGACGACTATAGGGTCGTCCCTACGACCCCGGGACTAGATTGGCCCGCCACCGCCATGTCCAACGATTATAGGGTCGTCCCCACGACCCCGGGACTAGATTGGCCCGCCACCGTCATGTCCGACGATTATAGGGTCGTCCCCACGACCCCGGGACAAGCTTGGCCCGCCGCCGACATGTCCGACGACTATAGAGTCGTCCCCACGACACCGGGCCAAAGTTGGACAGCCGCCGACATGTCCGACTACTATAGGGTCGTCCCCAGGACCTCGGGTCTAGATTGGCCCGCTACCGTCATGTCCGAAGACTATAGGGTCGTCCCACGACCACGGGACTAGATTTGCCCGCCACCGCCATGTCCGACGACAATAGGGTCGTCCCCACGACCCCGGGTCTAGGTTGGCCAGCCGCCGACATGTCCGACGACAATCGGATCGTCCCCACGCCCACGCGCCAAAGTTGGCCAGCCGCCGACATGTCCGACGACTATTGGATCGTCCCCACGACCACGGGCCAAAGTTGGCCAGCCGCCGACATGTCCGACGACAATCGGATCGTCCCCACGACCACGCGCCAAAGTTGGCCAGCCGCCGACATGTCCGACGACTATAGGGTCGTCCCCACGACCCCGGGCCAATGTTGGCCAATCGCCGACATGTCCGACGACTATAGGGTCGTCCCTACGACCCCGAGACTAGATTGGCCCGCCACCGTCATGTCCGACGACTGTACGGTCGTCCCCACGACCCCGGGACTAGATTGGCCCGCCACCGTCAAGTCCGACGACTATAGGGTCGCCCCCACGATCGCGAGACTAGATTGGCCCGCCACCGTCATGTCCGACGACAATAGGGTCGTCCCCACGACCCCGGGTCCAGGTTGGCCAGCCGCCGACATTTCCGACGACTATAGAGTCGTCCCCACGACACCGGGCCAAAGTTGGCCAGCCGCCGCCATGTCCGACGACTATAGGGTCGTCCGCACGACCCCGGGACAAGGTTGGCCCGCCGCCGACTTGTCCGACGGCTATAGGGTCGTCCCCACGACCCCGGGACTAGATTGGCCCGCCACCGTCATGTCCAACGACTATAGGGTCGTCCCCACAACCAGGGGCGAAAGTTGGCCAGCCGCCGCCATGTCCGACGACTATAGGGTCGTCCCCACGACCCCGGGACAAGGTTGGCCCGCCGCCGACTTGTCCGACGGCTATAGGGCCGTCCCCACGACCCGGGACTAGACTGGCCCGCCACCGTCATGTCCGACGACTATAGGGTCGTCCCCACGACCCCCGGACTAGGTTGGCCCGCCACCGTCATGTCCGACGATTATAGGGTCGTCCCCACGACCCCGGGACAAGCTTGGCCCGCCGCCGAATTGTTCGACGACTATAGGGTCGTCCCCACGACCCCGGGACTAGATTGGCCCGCCACCGTCATGTCCGACGACAATAGGGTCGTCCCCCGACCCCGGGCCAAAGATGTCCAGCCGCCGTCTTGTCCGACGACTATAGGGTCGTCCCCACGACCCCGAGTCCAGGTTGGCCAGCGGCCAACATTTCCGACGACTATAGAGTCGTCCCCACGACCCCGGGCCAAAGTTGGCAAGCCGCCGAAATGTCCGACGACTATAGGGTCGTCCCCACGACCCCGGGACTAGGTTGGCCAGCCGCCGACATGTCCGACGACTATAGGGGCGTCCCGACGACCCCGGGCCAATGTTGGCCAATCGCCAACATGTCCGACAACTATAGGGTCCTCCCTACGACCCCGGGACTAGATTGGCCCGCCACCGTCATGTCCAACGATTATAGGGTCGTCCCCACGACCCCGGGACTAGATTGGCCCGCCACCGTCATGTCCGACGATTATAGGGTCGTCCCCACGACCCCGGGACAAGCTTGGCCCGCCGCCGGCTTGTCCGACGACTATAGAGTCGTCCCCTCGACCCCGGGCCAAAGTTGGCAAGCCGCCGAAATGTCCGACGACTATAGGGTCGTCCCCACGACCCCGGGACTAGGTTGGCCAGCCGCCGACATGTCCGACGACTATAGGGGCGTCCCGACGACCCCGGGCCAATGTTGGCCAATCGCCAACATGTCCGACAACTATAGGGTCGTCCCTACGACCCCGGGACTAGATTGGCCCGCCACCGTCATGTCCAACGATTATAGGGTCGTCCCCACGACCCCGGGACTAGATTGGCCCGCCACCGTCATGTCCGACGATTATAGGGTCGTCCCCACGACCCCGGGACAAGCTTGGCCCGCCGCCGACTTGTCTGACGACTATACGGTCGTCCCCACGACCCCGGGACTAGATTGGCCCGCCACCGTCATGTCCGACGACAAGAGGGTCGTCCCCACGACCCCGGGTCTAGGTTGGCCAGCCGCCGACATGTCCGACGACTATAGAGTCGTCCCCACGACACCGCGCCAAAGTTGGACAGCCGCCGACATGTCCGACTACTATAGGGTCGTCCCCAGGACCTCGGGTCTAGATTGGCCCGCTACCGTCATGTCCGAAGACTATAGGGTCGTCCCCACGTCCACGGGACTAGATTGGCCCGCCACCGCCATGTCCGACGACAATAGGGTCGTCCCCACGACCCCGGGTCTAGGTTGGCCAGCCGCCGACATGTCCGACGACAATCGGATCGTCCCCACGCCCACGCGCCAAAGTTGGCCAGCCGCCGACATGTCCGACGACTATTGGATCGTCCCCACGACCACGGGCCAAAGTTGGCCAGCCGCCGACATGTCCGACGACAATCGGATCGTCCCCACGACCACGCGCCAAAGTTGGCCAGCCGCCGACATGTCCGACGACTATAGGGTCGTCCCCACGACCCCGGGCCAATTTTGGCCAATCGCCGACATGTCCAACGACTATCGGGTCGTCCCTACGACCCAGAGACTAGATTAGCCCGCCACCGTCATGTCCAACGACTATAGGGTCGTCCCCACGACCCCGGGACTAGATTGGCCCGCCACCGTCATGTCCGACGACTATAGGGTCGTCCCCACGACCCCGGGCCAAAGTTGGCAAGCCGCCAACATGTCCGACGACTATAGGGTCGTCCCCACGACCCCGGGCCAAAGATGTCCAGCCGCCGTCTTGTCCGACGACTATAGGGTCGTCCCCACGACCCCGAGTCCAGGTTGGCCAGCCGCCGACATTTCCGACGACTATAGAGTCGTCCCCACGACCCCGGGCCAAAGTTGGCCAGCCGCCGACATGTCCGACGACTATAGAGTCGTCCCCACGACACCGGGCCAAAGTTGGCCAGCCGCCGACATGTCCGACGACTATAGGGTCGTCCCCACGACCCCGGGACTAGATTGGCCCGCCACCGTCATGTCCGACGACTATAGGGTCGTCCCCACGACCCCGGGCCAAAGTTGGCAAGCCGCCAACATGTCCGACGACTATAGGGTCGTCCCCACGACCCCGGGCCAAAGATGTCCAGCCGCCGTCTTGTCCGACGACTATAGGGTCGTCCCCACGACCCCGAGTCCAGGTTGGCCAGCCGCCGACATTTCCGACGACTATAGAGTCGTCCCCACGACCCCGGGCCAAAGTTGGCCAGCCGCCAACATGTCCGACGACTATAGAGTCGTCCCCACGACACCGGGCCAAAGTTGGCCAGCCGCCGACATGTCCGACGACTATAGGGTCGTCCCCACGACCCCGGGACTAGATTGGCCCGCCACCGTCATGTCCGACGATTATAGGGTCGTCCCCACGACCCCGGGACAAGCTTGGCCAGCCGCCGAATTGTTCGACGACTATAGGCTCGTCCCCACGACCCCGGGACTAGATTGGCCCGCCACCGTCATGTCCGACGACAATAGGGTCGTCCCCACGACCCCGGGCCAAAGTTGGCAAGCCGCCAACATGTCCGACGACTATAGGGTCGTCCCCACGACCCCGGGCCAAAGATGTCTAGCCGCCGTCTTGTCCGACGACTATAGGGTCGTCCCCACGACCCCGAGTCCAGGTTGGCCAGCCGCCGACATTTCCGACGACTATAGAGTCGTCCCCACGACCCCGGGCCAAAGTTGGCCAGCCGCCGACATGTCCGACGACTATAGAGTCGTCCCCACGACACCGGGCCAAAGTTGGCCAGCCGCCGACATGTCCGACGACTATAGGGTCGTCCCCACGACCCCGGGACTAGATTGGCCCGCCACCGTCATGTCCGACGATTATAGGGTCGTCCCCACGACCCCGGGACAAGCTTGGCCCGCCGCCGAATTGTTCGACGACTATAGGGTCGTCCCCACGACCCCGGGACTAGATTGGCCCGCCACCGCCATGTCCGACGACAATAGGGTCGTCCCCACGACCCCGGGTCTAGGTTGGCCAGCCGCCGACTTGTCCGACGACTATAGGGTCGTCCCCACGACCCCGGGCCAAAGATGTCCAGCCGCCGTCTTGTCCGACGACTATAGGGTCGTCCCCACGACCCCGAGTCCAGGTTGGCCAGCCGCCGACATTTCCGACGACTATAGAGCCGTCCCCACGACCCCGGGCCAAAGTTGGCCAGCCGCCGACATGTCCGACGACTATAGAGTCGTCCCCACGACACCGGGCCAAAGTTGGCCAGCCGCCGACATGTCCGACGACTATAGGGTCGTCCCCACGACCCCGGGACTAGATTGGCCCGCCACCGTCATGTCCGACGATTATAGGGTCGTCCCCACGACCCCGGGACAAGCTTGGCCCGCCGCCGAATTGTTCGACGACTATAGGGTCGTCCCCACGACCCCGGGACAAGCTTGGCCCGCCGCCGTCTTGTCCGACGACTATAGGGTCGTCCCCACGACCCCGGGACTAGATTGGCCCGCCACCGTCATGTCCGACGACTATAGGGTCGTCCCCACGACCCCGGGCCAAAGTTGGCAAGCCGCCAACATGTCCGACGACTATAGGGTCGTCCCCACGACCCCGGGCCAAAGATGTCCAGCCGCCGTCTTGTCCGACGACTATAGGGTCGTCCCCACGACCCCGGGACTAGATTGGCCCGCCACCGTCATGTCCGACGACTATAGGGTCGTCCCCACGTCCCCGGGCCAAAGTTGGCAAGCCGCCAAAATGTCCGACGACTATAGGGTCGTCCCTACGACCCCGGGACTAGATTGGCCCGCCACCGTCATGTCCAACGATTATAGGGTCGTCCCCACGACCCCGGGACTAGATTGGCCCGCCACCGTCATGTCCGACGATTATAGGGTCGTCCCCACGACCCCGGGACAAGCTTGGCCCGCCGCCGACTTGTCCGACGACTATACGGTCGTCCCCACGACCCCGGGACTAGATTGGCCCGCCACCGTCATGTCCGACGACAATAGGCTCGTCCCCACGACCCCGGGTCTAGGTTGGCCAGCCGCCGACATGTCCGACGACTATAGAGTCGTCCCCACGACACCGGGCCAAAGTTGGACAGCCGCCGACATGTCCGACTACTATAGGGTCGTCCCCAGGACCTCGGGTCTAGATTGGCCCGCTACCGTCATGTCCGAAGACTATAGGGTCGTCCCCACGTCCACGGGACTAGATTGGCCCGCCACCGCCATGTCCGACGACAATAGGGTCGTCCCCACGACCCCGGGTCTAGGTTGGCCAGCCGCCGACATGTCCGACGACAATCGGATCGTCCCCACGCCCACGCGCCAAAGTTGGCCAGCCGCCGACATGTCCGACGACTATTGGATCGTCCCCACGACCACGGGCCAAAGTTGGCCAGCCGCCGACATGTCCGACGACAATCGGATCGTCCCCACGACCACGCGCCAAAGTTGGCCAGCCGCCGACATGTCCGACGACTATAGGGTCGTCCCCACGACCCCGGGCCAATGATGGCCAATCGCCGACATGTCCAACGACTATCGGGTCGTCCCTACGACCCAGGGACTAGATTAGCCCGCCACCGTCATGTCCAACGACTATAGGGTCGTCCCCACGACCCCGGGACTAGATTGGCCCGCCACCGTCATGTCCGACGACTATAGGGTCGTCCCCACGACCCCGGGCCAAAGTTGGCAAGCCGCCAACATGTCCGACGACTATAGGGTCGTCCCCACGACCCCGGGCCAAAGATGTCCAGCCGCCGTCTTGTCCGACGACTATAGGGTCGTCCCCACGACCCCGAGTCCAGGTTGGCCAGCCGCCGACATTTCCGACGACTATAGAGTCGTCCCCACGACCCCGGGCCAAAGTTGGCC
The DNA here is from genome assembly GCA_963932275.1 of Andrena praecox. Classification (NCBI taxonomy): domain Eukaryota; kingdom Metazoa; phylum Arthropoda; class Insecta; order Hymenoptera; family Andrenidae; genus Andrena; species Andrena praecox. Next base: position 87,213 of record CAWVQO010000272.1, read on the forward strand.
AGCCGCCGACATGTCCGACGACTATAGAGTCGTCCCCACGACACCGCGCCAAAGTTGGCCAGCCGCCGACATGTCCGACGACTATAGGGTCGTCCCCACGACCCCGGGACTAGATTGGCCCGCCACCGTCATGTCCGACGACTATAGGGTCGTCCCCACGACCCCGGGCCAAAGTTGGCAAGCCGCCAACATGTCCGACGACTATAGGGTCGTCCCCACGACCCCGGGCCAAAGATGTCTAGCCGCCGTCTTGTCCGACGACTATAGGGTCGTCCCCACGACCCCGAGTCCAGGTTGGCCAGCCGCCGACATTTCCGACGACTATAGAGTCGTCCCCACGACCCCGGGCCAAAGTTGGCCAGCCGCCGACATGTCCGACGACTATAGAGTCGTCCCCACGACACCGGGCCAAAGTTGGCCAGCCGCCGACATGTCCGACGACTATAGGGTCGTCCCCACGACCCCGGGACTAGATTGGCCCGCCACCGTCATGTCCGACGATTATAGGGTCGTCCCCACGACCCCGGGACAAGCTTGGCCCGCCGCCGAATTGTTCGACGACTATAGGGTCGTCCCCACGACCCCGGGACTAGATTGGCCCGCCACCGCCATGTCCGACGACAATAGGGTCGTCCCCACGACCCCGGGTCTAGGTTGGCCAGCCGCCGACTTGTCCGACGACTATAGGGTCGTCCCCACGACCCCGGGCCAAAGATGTCCAGCCGCCGTCTTGTCCGACGACTATAGGGTCGTCCCCACGACCCCGAGTCCAGGTTGGCCAGCCGCCGACATTTCCGACGACTATAGAGCCGTCCCCACGACCCCGGGCCAAAGTTGGCCAGCCGCCGACATGTCCGACGACTATAGAGTCGTCCCCACGACACCGGGCCAAAGTTGGCCAGCCGCCGACATGTCCGACGACTATAGGGTCGTCCCCACGACCCCGGGACTAGATTGGCCCGCCACCGTCATGTCCGACGATTATAGGGTCGTCCCCACGACCCCGGGACAAGCTTGGCCCGCCGCCGAATTGTTCGACGACTATAGGGTCGTCCCCACGACCCCGGGACTAGATTGGCCCGCCACCGTCATGTCCGACGACAATAGGGTCGTCCCCCGACCCCGGGCCAAAGATGTCCAGCCGCCGTCTTGTCCGACGACTATAGGGTCGTCCCCACGACCCCGAGTCCAGGTTGGCCAGCGGCCAACATTTCCGACGACTATAGAGTCGTCCCCACGACCCCGGGCCAAAGTTGGCAAGCCGCCGAAATGTCCGACGACTATAGGGTCGTCCCCACGACCCCGGGAATAGGTTGGCCAGCCGCCGACATGTCCGACGACTATAGGGGCGTCCCGACGACCCCGGGCCAATGTTGGCCAATCGCCAACATGTCCGACAACTATAGGGTCCTCCCTACGACCCCGGGACTAGATTGGCCCGCCACCGTCATGTCCAACGATTATAGGGTCGTCCCCACGACCCCGGGACTAGATTGGCCAGCGGCCAACATTTCCGACGACTATAGAGTCGTCCCCACGACCCCGGGCCAAAGTTGGCAAGCCGCCGAAATGTCCGACGACTATAGGGTCGTCCCCACGACCCCGGGACTAGGTTGGCCAGCCGCCGACATGTCCGACGACTATAGGGGCGTCCCGACGACCCCGGGCCAATGTTGGCCAATCGCCAACATGTCCGACAACTATAGGGTCCTCCCTACGACCCCGGGACTAGATTGGCCCGCCACCGTCATGTCCAACGATTATAGGGTCGTCCCCACGACCCCGGGACTAGATTGGCCCGCCACCGTCATGTCCGACGATTATAGGGTCGTCCCCACGACCCCGGGACAAGCTTGGCCCGCCGCCGGCTTGTCCGACGACTATAGAGTCGTCCCCTCGACCCCGGGCCAAAGTTGGCAAGCCGCCGAAATGTCCGACGACTATAGGGTCGTCCCCACGACCCCGGGACTAGGTTGGCCAGCCGCCGACATGTCCGACGACTATAGGGGCGTCCCGACGACCCCGGGCCAATGTTGGCCAATCGCCAACATGTCCGACAACTATAGGGTCGTCCCTACGACCCCGGGACTAGATTGGCCCGCCACCGTCATGTCCAACGATTATAGGGTCGTCCCCACGACCCCGGGACTAGATTGGCCCGCCACCGTCATGTCCGACGATTATAGGGTCGTCCCCACGACCCCGGGACAAGCTTGGCCCGGCGCCGACTTGTCCGACGACTATACGGTCGTCCCCACGACCCCGGGACTAGATTGGCCCGCCACAGTCATGTCCGACGACAATAGGGTCGTCCCCACGACCCCGGGTCTAGGTTGGCCAGCCGCCGACATGTCCGACGACTATAGAGTCGTCCCCACGACACCGCGCCAAAGTTGGACAGCCGCCGACATGTCCGACTACTATAGGGTCGTCCCCAGGACCTCGGGTCTAGATTGGCCCGCTACCGTCATGTCCGAAGACTATAGGGTCGTCCCCACGTCCACGGGACTAGATTGGCCCGCCACCGCCATGTCCGACGACAATAGGGTCGTCCCCACGACCCCGGGTCTAGGTTGGCCAGCCGCCGACATGTCCGACGACAATCGGATCGTCCCCACGCCCACGCGCCAAAGTTGGCCAGCCGCCGACATGTCCGACGACTATTGGATCGTCCCCACGACCACGGGCCAAAGTTGGCCAGCCGCCGACATGTCCGACGACAATCGGATCGTCCCCACGACCACGCGCCAAAGTTGGCCAGCCGCCGACATGTCCGACGACTATAGGGTCGTCCCCACGACCCCGGGCCAATGTTGGCCAATCGCCGACATGTCCAACGACTATCGGGTCGTCCCTACGACCCAGGGACTAGATTAGCCCGCCACCGTCATGTCCAACGACTATAGGGTCGTCCCCACGACCCCGGGACTAGATTGGCCCGCCACCGTCATGTCCGACGACTATAGGGTCGTCCCCACGACCCCGGGCCAAAGTTGGCAAGCCGCCAACATGTCCGACGACTATAGGGTCGTCCCCACGACCCCGGGCCAAAGATGTCCAGCCGCCGTCTTGTCCGACGACTATAGGGTCGTCCCCACGACCCCGAGTCCAGGTTGGCCAGCCGCCGACATTTCCGACGACTATAGAGTCGTCCCCACGACCCCGGGCCAAAGTTGGCCAGCCGCCGACTTGTCCGACGACTATAGAGTCGTCCCCACGACACCGGGCCAAAGTTGGCCAGCCGCCGACATGTCCGACGACTATAGGGTCGTCCCCACGACCCCGGGACTAGATTGGCCCGCCACCGTCATGTCCGACGATTATGGGGTCGTCCCCACGACCCCGGGACAAGCTTGGCCCGCCGCCGAATTGTTCGACGACTATAGGGTCGTCCCCACGACCCCGGGACTAGATTGGCCCGCCACCGTCATGTCCGACGACAATAGGGTCGTCCCCACGACCCCGGGTCTAGGTTGGCCAGCCGCCGACTTGTCCGACGACTATAGGGTCGTCCCCAGGACCTCGGGACTAGATTGGCCCGCCACCGTCAAGTCCGACGACTATAGGGTCGTCCCCACGACCCCGGGCCAAAGTTGGCAAGCCGCCGAAATGTCCGACGACTGTAGGGTCGTACCCACGACCCCGGGACTAGGCTGACAAGCCGCCAACATGTCCGACGACTATAGGGTCGCCCCCACGACCCCGGGCCAAAGTTGGCCAGCCGCCGACATGTCCGACGACTATAGGGTCGTCCCCACGACCCCGGGCCAAAGTTGACCAGCCGCCGACATGTCCGACGACTATAGGGTCGTCCCCACGACCCCGGGACTAGATTGGCCCGCCACAGTCATGTCCGACGATTATAGGGTCGTCCCCACGACCGCGAGACTAGATTGGCCCGCCACCGTCATGTCCGACGACTATAGGGTCGTACCCACCACCCCGAGTCCAGGTTGGCCAGCCGCCGACATTTCCGACGACTATAGAGTCGTCCCCACGACCCCGGGCCAAAGTTGGCCAGCCGCCGACATGTCCGACGACTATAGGGTCCTCCCCACGACCCCGGGACAAGGTTGGCCCGCCGCCGACTTGTCCGACGACTATAGGGTCGTCCCCACGACCCCGGGACAAGGTTGGCCCGCCGCCGACTTGTCCGACGACTATAGGGTCGTACCCACGACCCCGGGACTAGGCTGACAAACCGCCAACATGTCCGACGACTATAGGGTCGTCCCCACGACCCCGGGCCAATGATGTCCAGCCGCCGTCTTGTCCGACGACTATAGGGTCGTCCCCACGACCCCGGGACTAGATTGGCCCGCCACCGTCATGTCCAACGATTATAGGGTCGTCCCCACAACCACGGGCCAAAGTTGGCCCGCCGCCGACATTTCCGACGACTATAGAGTCGTCCCCACGACCACGGGCCAAAGTTGGCCAGCCGCCGACATGTCCGACGACAATCGGATCGTCCCCACGACCACGCGCCAAAGTTGGCCAGCCGCCGACATGTCCGACGACTATAGGGTCGTCCCCACGACCCCGGGCCAATGTTGGCCAATCGCCGACATGTCCAACGACTATCGGGTCGTCCCTACGACCCAGGGACTAGATTAGCCCGCCACCGTCATGTCCAACGACTATAGGGTCGTCCCCACGACCCCGGGACTAGATTGGCCCGCCACCGTCATGTCCGACGACTATAGGGTCGTCCCCACGACCCCGGGCCAAAGTTGGCAAGCCGCCAACATGTCCGACGACTATAGGGTCGTCCCCACGACCCCGGGAGAAGATTGGCCCGCCACCGTCATGTCCGACGACTATAGGGTCGTCCCCACGACCCCGAGTCCAGGTTGGCCAGCCGCCGACATTTCCGACGACTATAGAGTCGTCCCCACGACCCCGGGCCAAAGTTGGCCAGCCGCCGACATGTCCGACGACTATAGAGTCGTCCCCACGACACCGGGCCAAAGTTGGCCAGCCGCCGACATGTCCGACGACTATAGGGTCGTCCCCACGACCCCGGGACTAGATTGGCCCGCCACCGTCATGTCCGACGACTATAGGGTCGTCCCCACGACCCCGGGCCAAAGTTGGCAAGCCGCCAACATGTCCGACGACTATAGGGTCGTCCCCACGACCCCGGGCCAAAGATGTCCAGCCGCCGTCTTGTCCGACGACTATAGGGTCGTCCCCACGACCCCGAGTCCAGGTTGGCCAGCCGCCGACATTTCCGACGACTATAGAGTCGTCCCCACGACCCCGGGCCAAAGTTGGCCAGCCGCCGACTTGTCCGACGACTATAGAGTCGTCCCCACGACACCGGGCCAAAGTTGGCCAGCCGCCGACATGTCTGACGACTATAGGGTCGTCCCCACGACCCCGGGAGAAGATTGGCCCGCCACCGTCATGTCCGACGATTATAGGGTCGTCCCCACGACCCCGGGACAAGCTTGGCCCGCCGCCGAATTGTTCGACGACTATAGGGTCGTCCCCACGACCCCGGGACTAGATTGGCCCGCCACCGTCATGTCCGACGACAATAGGGTCGTCCCCACGACCCCGGGTCTAGGTTGGCCAGCCGCCGACATTTCCGACGACTATAGAGTCGTCCCCACGACCCCGGGCCAAAGTTGGCAAGCCGCCGAAATGTCCGACGACTATAGGGTCGTCCCTACGACCCCGGGACTAGGTTGGCCAGCCGCCGACATGTCCGACGACTATAGGGGCGTCCCGACGACCCCGGGCCAATGTTGGCCAATCGCCAACATGTCCGACGACTATAGGGTCGTCCCTACGACCCCGGGACTAGATTGGCCCGGCACCGTCATGTCCAACGATTATAGGGTCGTCCCCACGACCCCGAGTCCAGGTTGGCCAGCCGCCGACATTTCCGACGACTATAGAGTCGTCCCCACGACCCCGGGCCAAAGTTGGCCAGCCGCCGACATGTCCGACGACTATAGGGTCGTCCCCACGACCCCGGGCCAAAGATGTCCAGCCGCCGTCTTGTCCGACGACTATAGGGTCGTCCCCACGACCCCGAGTCCAGGTTGGCCAGCCGCCGACATTTCCGACGACTATAGAGTCGTCCCCACGACCCCGGGCCAAAGTTGGCAAGCCGCCGAAATGTCCGACGACTATAGGGTCGTCCCTACGACCCCGGGACTAGGTTGGCCAGCCGCCGACATGTCCGACGACTATAGGGGCGTCCCGACGACCCCGGGCCAATGTTGGCCAATCGCCAACATGTCCGACGACTATAGGGTCGTCCCTACGACCCCGGGACTAGATTGGCCCGGCACCGTCATGTCCAACGATTATAGGGTCGTCCCCACGACCCCGAGTCCAGGTTGGCCAGCCGCCGACATTTCCGACGACAATAGGGTCGTCCCCACGACCCCGGGCCAAAGATGTCCAGCCGCCGTCTTGTCCGACGACTATAGGGTCGTCCCCACGACCCCGAGTCCAGGTTGGCCAGCCGCCGACATTTCCGACGACTATAGAGTCGTCCCCACGACCCCGGGCCAAAGTTGGCCAGCCGCCGACATGTCCGACGACTATAGGGTCGTCCCCACGACCCCGGGCCAAAGATGTCCAGCCGCCGTCTTGTCCGACGACTATAGGGTCGTCCCCACGACCCCGAGTCCAGGTTGGCCAGCCGCCGACATTTCCGACGACTATAGAGTCGTCCCCACGACCCCGGGCCAAAGTTGGCAAGCCGCCGAAATGTCCGACGACTATAGGGTCGTCCCTACGACCCCGGGACTAGGTTGGCCAGCCGCCGACATGTCCGACGACTATAGGGGCGTCCCGACGACCCCGGGCCAATGTTGGCCAATCGCCAACATGTCCGACGACTATAGGGTCGTCCCTACGACCCCGGGACTAGATTGGCCCGCCACCGTCATGTCCAACGATTATAGGGTCGTCCCCACGACCCCGGGACTAGATTGGCCCGCCACCGTCATGTCCGACGATTATAGGGTCGTCCCCACGACCCCGGGACAAGCTTGGCCCGGCGCCGACTTGTCCGACGACTATACGGTCGTCCCCACGACCCCGGGACTAGATTGGCCCGCCACAGTCATGTCCGACGACAATAGGGTCGTCCCCACGACCCCGGGTCTAGGTTGGCCAGCCGCCGACATGTCCGACGACTATAGAGTCGTCCCCACGACACCGCGCCAAAGTTGGACAGCCGCCGACATGTCCGACTACTATAGGGTCGTCCCCAGGACCTCGGGTCTAGATTGGCCCGCTACCGTCATGTCCGAAGACTATAGGGTCGTCCCCACGTCCACGGGACTAGATTGGCCCGCCACCGCCATGTCCGACGACAATAGGGTCGTCCCCACGACCCCGGGTCTAGGTTGGCCAGCCGCCGACATGTCCGACGACAATCGGATCGTCCCCACGCCCACGCGCCAAAGTTGGCCAGCCGCCGACATGTCCGACGACTATTGGATCGTCCCCACGACCACGGGCCAAAGTTGGCCAGCCGCCGACATGTCCGACGACAATCGGATCGTCCCCACGACCACGCGCCAAAGTTGGCCAGCCGCCGACATGTCCGACGACTATAGGGTCGTCCCCACGACCCCGGGCCAATGTTGGCCAATCGCCGACATGTCCAACGACTATCGGGTCGTCCCTACGACCCAGGGACTAGATTAGCCCGCCACCGTCATGTCCAACGACTATAGGGTCGTCCCCACGACCCCGGGACTAGATTGGCCCGCCACCGTCATGTCCGACGACTATAGGGTCGTCCCCACGACCCCGGGCCAAAGTTGGCAAGCCGCCAACATGTCCGACGACTATAGGGTCGTCCCCACGACCCCGGGCCAAAGATGTCCAGCCGCCGTCTTGTCCGACGACTATAGGGTCGTCCCCACGACCCCGAGTCCAGGTTGGCCAGCCGCCGACATTTCCGACGACTATAGAGTCGTCCCCACGACCCCGGGCCAAAGTTGGCCAGCCGCCGACTTGTCCGACGACTATAGAGTCGTCCCCACGACACCGGGCCAAAGTTGGCCAGCCGCCGACATGTCCGACGACTATAGGGTCGTCCCCACGACCCCGGGACTAGATTGGCCCGCCACCGTCATGTCCGACGATTATGGGGTCGTCCCCACGACCCCGGGACAAGCTTGGCCCGCCGCCGAATTGTTCGACGACTATAGGGTCGTCCCCACGACCCCGGGACTAGATTGGCCCGCCACCGTCATGTCCGACGACAATAGGGTCGTCCCCACGACCCCGGGTCTAGGTTGGCCAGCCGCCGACTTGTCCGACGACTATAGGGTCGTCCCCAGGACCTCGGGACTAGATTGGCCCGCCACCGTCAAGTCCGACGACTATAGGGTCGTCCCCACGACCCCGGGCCAAAGTTGGCAAGCCGCCGAAATGTCCGACGACTGTAGGGTCGTACCCACGACCCCGGGACTAGGCTGACAAGCCGCCAACATGTCCGACGACTATAGGGTCGCCCCCACGACCCCGGGCCAAAGTTGGCCAGCCGCCGACATGTCCGACGACTATAGGGTCGTCCCCACGACCCCGGGCCAAAGTTGACCAGCCGCCGACATGTCCGACGACTATAGGGTCGTCCCCACGACCCCGGGACTAGATTGGCCCGCCACAGTCATGTCCGACGATTATAGGGTCGTCCCCACGACCGCGAGACTAGATTGGCCCGCCACCGTCATGTCCGACGACTATAGGGTCGTACCCACCACCCCGAGTCCAGGTTGGCCAGCCGCCGACATTTCCGACGACTATAGAGTCGTCCCCACGACCCCGGGCCAAAGTTGGCCAGCCGCCGACATGTCCGACGACTATAGGGTCCTCCCCACGACCCCGGGACAAGGTTGGCCCGCCGCCGACTTGTCCGACGACTATAGGGTCGTCCCCACGACCCCGGGACAAGGTTGGCCCGCCGCCGACTTGTCCGACGACTATAGGGTCGTACCCACGACCCCGGGACTAGGCTGACAAACCGCCAACATGTCCGACGACTATAGGGTCGTCCCCACGACCCCGGGCCAATGATGTCCAGCCGCCGTCTTGTCCGACGACTATAGGGTCGTCCCCACGACCCCGGGACTAGATTGGCCCGCCACCGTCATGTCCAACGATTATAGGGTCGTCCCCACAACCACGGGCCAAAGTTGGCCCGCCGCCGACATTTCCGACGACTATAGAGTCGTCCCCACGACCACGGGCCAAAGTTGGCCAGCCGCCGACATGTCCGACGACAATCGGATCGTCCCCACGACCACGCGCCAAAGTTGGCCAGCCGCCGACATGTCCGACGACTATAGGGTCGTCCCCACGACCCCGGGCCAATGTTGGCCAATCGCCGACATGTCCAACGACTATCGGGTCGTCCCTACGACCCAGGGACTAGATTAGCCCGCCACCGTCATGTCCAACGACTATAGGGTCGTCCCCACGACCCCGGGACTAGATTGGCCCGCCACCGTCATGTCCGACGACTATAGGGTCGTCCCCACGACCCCGGGCCAAAGTTGGCAAGCCGCCAACATGTCCGACGACTATAGGGTCGTCCCCACGACCCCGGGAGAAGATTGGCCCGCCACCGTCATGTCCGACGACTATAGGGTCGTCCCCACGACCCCGAGTCCAGGTTGGCCAGCCGCCGACATTTCCGACGACTATAGAGTCGTCCCCACGACCCCGGGCCAAAGTTGGCCAGCCGCCGACATGTCCGACGACTATAGAGTCGTCCCCACGACACCGGGCCAAAGTTGGCCAGCCGCCGACATGTCCGACGACTATAGGGTCGTCCCCACGACCCCGGGACTAGATTGGCCCGCCACCGTCATGTCCGACGACTATAGGGTCGTCCCCACGACCCCGGGCCAAAGTTGGCAAGCCGCCAACATGTCCGACGACTATAGGGTCGTCCCCACGACCCCGGGCCAAAGATGTCCAGCCGCCGTCTTGTCCGACGACTATAGGGTCGTCCCCACGACCCCGAGTCCAGGTTGGCCAGCCGCCGACATTTCCGACGACTATAGAGTCGTCCCCACGACCCCGGGCCAAAGTTGGCCAGCCGCCGACTTGTCCGACGACTATAGAGTCGTCCCCACGACACCGGGCCAAAGTTGGCCAGCCGCCGACATGTCTGACGACTATAGGGTCGTCCCCACGACCCCGGGAGAAGATTGGCCCGCCACCGTCATGTCCGACGATTATAGGGTCGTCCCCACGACCCCGGGACAAGCTTGGCCCGCCGCCGAATTGTTCGACGACTATAGGGTCGTCCCCACGACCCCGGGACTAGATTGGCCCGCCACCGTCATGTCCGACGACAATAGGGTCGTCCCCACGACCCCGGGTCTAGGTTGGCCAGCCGCCGACATTTCCGACGACTATAGAGTCGTCCCCACGACCCCGGGCCAAAGTTGGCAAGCCGCCGAAATGTCCGACGACTATAGGGTCGTCCCTACGACCCCGGGACTAGGTTGGCCAGCCGCCGACATGTCCGACGACTATAGGGGCGTCCCGACGACCCCGGGCCAATGTTGGCCAATCGCCAACATGTCCGACGACTATAGGGTCGTCCCTACGACCCCGGGACTAGATTGGCCCGGCACCGTCATGTCCAACGATTATAGGGTCGTCCCCACGACCCCGAGTCCAGGTTGGCCAGCCGCCGACATTTCCGACGACTATAGAGTCGTCCCCACGACCCCGGGCCAAAGTTGGCCAGCCGCCGACATGTCCGACGACTATAGGGTCGTCCCCACGACCCCGGGCCAAAGATGTCCAGCCGCCGTCTTGTCCGACGACTATAGGGTCGTCCCCACGACCCCGAGTCCAGGTTGGCCAGCCGCCGACATTTCCGACGACTATAGAGTCGTCCCCACGACCCCGGGCCAAAGTTGGCAAGCCGCCGAAATGTCCGACGACTATAGGGTCGTCCCTACGACCCCGGGACTAGGTTGGCCAGCCGCCGACATGTCCGACGACTATAGGGGCGTCCCGACGACCCCGGGCCAATGTTGGCCAATCGCCAACATGTCCGACGACTATAGGGTCGTCCCTACGACCCCGGGACTAGATTGGCCCGGCACCGTCATGTCCAACGATTATAGGGTCGTCCCCACGACCCCGAGTCCAGGTTGGCCAGCCGCCGACATTTCCGACGACAATAGGGTCGTCCCCACGACCCCGGGCCAAAGATGTCCAGCCGCCGTCTTGTCCGACGACTATAGGGTCGTCCCCACGACCCCGAGTCCAGGTTGGCCAGCCGCCGACATTTCCGACGACTATAGAGTCGTCCCCACGACCCCGGGCCAAAGTTGGCCAGCCGCCGACATGTCCGACGACTATAGGGTCGTCCCCACGACCCCGGGCCAAAGATGTCCAGCCGCCGTCTTGTCCGACGACTATAGGGTCGTCCCCACGACCCCGAGTCCAGGTTGGCCAGCCGCCGACATTTCCGACGACTATAGAGTCGTCCCCACGACCCCGGGCCAAAGTTGGCAAGCCGCCGAAATGTCCGACGACTATAGGGTCGTCCCTACGACCCCGGGACTAGGTTGGCCAGCCGCCGACATGTCCGACGACTATAGGGGCGTCCCGACGACCCCGGGCCAATGTTGGCCAATCGCCAACATGTCCGACGACTATAGGGTCGTCCCTACGACCCCGGGACTAGATTGGCCCGGCACCGTCATGTCCAACGATTACAGGGTCGTCCCCACGACCCCGGGACTAGATTGGCCCGCCACCGTCATGTCCGACGATTATAGGGTCGTCCCCACGACGCCGGGACAAGCTTGGCCCCCCGCCGACTTGTCCGACGACTATAGGGTCGTCCCCACGACCCCGGGACTAGATTGGCCCGCCACCGTCATGTCCGACGACTATAGAGTCGTCCCCACGACACCGGGCCAAAGTTGGCCAGCCGCCGACATGTCCGACGACTATAGGGTCGTCCCCACGACCCCGGGACTAGATTGGCCCGCCACCGTCATGTCCGACGATTATAGGGTCGTCCCCACGACCCCGGGACAAGCTTGGCCCGCCGCCGAATTGTTCGACGACTATAGGGTCGTCCCCACGACCCCGGGACTAGATTGGCCCGCCACCGTCATGTCCGACGACAATAGGGTCGTCCCCACAACCCCGGGTCTAGGTTGGCCAGCCACCGACTTGTCCGACGACTATAGGGTCGTCCCCAGGACCTCGGGACTAGATTGGCCCGCCACCGCCAAGTCCGACGACTATAGGGTCGTCCCCACGACCCCGGGCCAAAGTTGGCAAGCCGCCGAAATGTCCGACGACTGTAGGGTCGTACCCACGACCCCGGGACTAGGCTGACAAGCCGCCAACATGTCCGACGACTATAGGGTCGCCCCCACGACCCCGGGCCAAAGTTGGCCACCCGCCGACATGTCCGACGACTATAGGGTCGTCCCCACGACCCCGAGACTAGATTGGCCCGCCACCGTCATGTCCGACGACAATGGGGTCGTCCCCACGACCACGGCCCAAAGTTGGCCAGCCGCCGACATGTCCGACGACTATAGGGTCGTCCCCACGACCCCGGGACTAGATTGGTCCGCCACCGTCTTGTCCGACGACTATAGGGACGTCCCCACGACCCCGAGCCAAAGTTGACCAGCCGCCGACATGTCCGACGACTATAGGGTCGTCTCCACGACCCCGGGACTAGATTGGCCCGCCACCTTCATGTCAGACGATTATAGGGTCGTCCCCACGACCGCGAGACTAGATTGGCCCGCCACCGTCATGTCCGACGACAATAGGGTCGTCCCCACGACCCCGGGTCCAGGTTGGCCAGCCGCCGACATTTCCGACGACTATAGAGTCGTCCCCACGATACCGGGCCAAAGTTGGCCAGCCGCCGCCATGTCCGACGACTATAGGGTCGTCCCCACGACCCCGGGCCAAAGTTGGCCAGCTGCCGACATGTCCGACGAATATAGGGTCGTCCCCACGACCCCGGGACAAGGTTGGCCCGCCGCCGACTTGTCCGACGACTATAGGGTCGTACCCACCACCCCGGGACTAGGCTGACAAGCCGCCAACATGTCCGACGACTATAGGGTCGTCCCCACGACCCCGGGCCAAAGATGTCCAGCCGCCGTCTTGTCCGACGACTATAGAGTCGTCCCCACGACCCCGGGACTAGATTGGCCCGCCACCGTCATGTCCAACGACTATAGGGTCGTCCCCACAACCACGGGCCAAAGTTGGCCAGCCGCCGACATGTCCGACGACTATAGGGTCGTCCCCACGACCCGGGGCCAAAGTTGGCCAGCTGCCGACATGTCCGACGAATATAGGGTCGTCCCCACGACCCCGGGACAAGGTTGGCCCGCCGCCGACTTGTCCGACGACTATAGGGTCGTACCCACCACCCCGGGACTAGGCTGACAAGCCGCCAACATGTCCGACGACTATAGGGTCGTCCCCACGACCCCGGGCCAAAGATGTCCAGCCGCCGTCTTGTCCGACGACTATAGGGTCGTCCCCACGACCCCGGGACTAGATTGGCCCGCCACCGTCATGTCCGACGATTATAGGGTCGTCCCCACGACCCCGGGACAAGCTTGGCCCGCCGCCGAATTGTTCGACGACTATAGGGTCGTCCCCACGACCCCGGGCCAAAGTTGGCAAGCCGCCGAAATGTCCGACGACTGTAGGGTCGTACCCACGACCCCGGGACTAGATTGGTCCGCCACCGTCTTGTCCGACGACTATAGGGTCGTCCCCACGACCCCGGGCCAAAGTTGACCAGCCGCCGACATGTCCGACGACTATAGGGTCGTCCCCACGACCCCGGGACTAGATTGGCCCGCCACCGTCATGTCCAACGATTATAGGGTCGTCCCCACGACCCCGGGTCCAGGTTGGCCAGCCGCCGACATTTCCGACGACTATAGAGTCGTCCCCACGATACCGGGCCAAAGTTGGCCAGCCGCCGCCATGTCCGACGACTATAGGGTCGTCCCCACGACCCCGGGCCAAAGTTGGCCAGCTGCCGACATGTCCGACGAATATAGGGTCGTCCCCACGATCGCGAGACTAGATTGGCCCGCCACCGTCATGTCCGACGACAATAGGGTCGTCCCCACGACCCCGGGTCCAGGTTGGCCAGCCGCCGACATTTCCGACGACTATAGAGTCGTCCCCACGACACCGGGCCAAAGTTGGCCAGCCGCCGCCATGTCCGACGACTATAGGGTCGTCCCCACGACCCCGGGACAAGGTTGGCCCGCCGCCGACTTGTCCGACGGCTATAGGGTCGTCCCCACGACCCCGGGACTAGATTGGCCCGCCACCGTCATGTCCAACGACTATAGGGTCGTCCCCACAACCAGGGGCGAAAGTTGGCCAGCCGCCGCCATGTCCGACGACTATAGGGTCGTCCCCACGACCCCGGGACTAGATTGGCCCGCCACCGTCATGTCCGATGATTATAGGGTCGTCCCCACGACCCCGGGACAAGCTTGGCCCGCCGCCGACTTGACCGACGACTATAGGGTCGTCCCCACGACCCCGGGACTAGATTGGCCCGCCACCGTCATGTCCGACGACAATAGGATCGTCCCCGAGACCCCGGGTCTAGGTTGGCCAGCCGCCGACATGTCCGACGACTATAGAGTCGTCCCCACGACACCGGGCCAAAGTTGGACAGCCGCCGACATGTCCGACGACTATAGGGTCGTCCCCACGACCCCGGGCCAATGTTGGCCAATCGCCGACATGTCCGACGACTATAGGGTCGTCCCTACGACCCCGGGACTAGATTGGCCCGCCACCGTCATGTCCAACGACTATAGGGTCGTCCCCACGACCCCGGGCCAAAGTTGGCATGCCGCCGAAATGTCCGACGACTATAGGGTCGTCCCCACGAACCCGGGCCAAAGTTGGCAAGCCGCCGAAATGTCCGACGACTATAGGGTCGTCCCCACGACCGCGAGCCAAGGATATCCAGCCGCCGTCTTGTCCGACGACTATAGGGTCGTCCCCACGACCCCGGGACTAGATTGGCCCGCCACCGTCATGTCCGACGACTATAGGGTCGTCCCCACGTCCCCGGGACAAGCTTGGCCCGCCGCCGTCTTGTCCGACGACTATAGGGTCGTACCCACGACCCCGGGACTAGATTGGCCCGCCACCGTCATGTCCAACGACTATAGGGTCGTCCCCACGACCCCGGGCCAAAGTGGGCATGCCGCCGAAATGTCCGACGACTATAGGGTCGTCCCAACGACCGCAGGCCAAAGTTGGCAAGCCGCCGAAATGTCCGACGACTATAGGGTCGTCCCCACGACCGCGGGCCAAAGATGTCCAGCCGCCGTTTTGTCCGACGACTATAGGGTCGTCCCCACGACCCCGGGCCAAAGTTGGCAAGCCGCCGAAATGTCCGACGACTATAGGGTCGTCCCCACGACCCCGGGCCAATGTTGGCCAATCGCCGACATCTCCGACGACTAGGGGGTCGTCCCCACGACCCCGGGACTAGATTGGCCCGCCATCGTCATGTCCAACGACAATAGGGTCGTCCCCACGACCCCGGGACTAGGTTGACAAGCCGCCAACATGTCCGACGACTATAGGGTCGTCCCCACGACCCCGGGCCAAAGATGGCATGCCGCCGAAATGGCCGACGACTATAGGGTCGTCCCCAGGACCGCGGGCCAAAGATGTCAAGCCGTCGTCTTCTCCGACGACTATAGGGTCGTCCCCACGACCCCGGGCCAATGTTGGCCAATTGCCGACATGTCCGACGACTATAGGGTCGTCCCTACGACCCCGGGACTAGATTGGCCCGCCACCGTCATGTCCAACGACTATAGGGTCGTCCCCACGACCATGGGCCAAAGTTGGCCAGCCGCCGATATGTCCAACGACTATTGGGTCGTCCCCACGACCACGGGCCAAAGTTAGCCAGCCGCCGACAAGTCCGACGACTATAGGGTCGTCCCCACGACCCCGGGCCAAAGTTGGCAAGCCGCCGAAATGTCCGACGACTATAGGGTCGTCCCCACGACCCGGGACTAGACTGGCCCGCCACCGACATGTCCGACGACTATAGAGTCGTCCCCACGACCCCGGGTCAATGTTGGCTCGCCGCCGACATGTCCGACGACTATAGGGTCGTCCCCACGACCCCCGGGCCAAAGCTGGACAGCCACCGACATTTCCGACGACTATAGGGTCGTCCCCACGACCACGGGCCAAAGTTGGCCAGCCGCCACATGTCCGACGACTATAGGGTCGTCCCCACGACCCGGGACTAGACTGGCCCGCCACCGTCATGTCCGACGACTATAGGGTCGTCCCCACGACCCCCGGACTAGGTTGGCCGGCCGCCGACTTGTCCGACGACTATATGGTCGTCCCCACGACCCCCCGACTAGGTGGGCTCGCCGCCGACTTGTCCGACGACTATAGGGTCATCCCCACGACCCCGGGACTAGGTTGGCCCGCCGCCGACTTGTCCGACGACTATAGGGTCGTCCCCACGACCCCGGGACTAGGCTGGCTCGCCACCGTCATGTCTGACGACTATAGGGTCGTCCCCACGACCCCGGGCCAAAGTTGGCCAGCCGCCGACATGTCCGACGACTATAGGGTCGTACCCACGACCCCAGGACTAGATTGGTCCGCCACCGTCTTGTCCGACGACTATAGGGTCGTCCCCACGACCCCGGGCCAAAGTTGACCAGCCGCCGACATGTCCGACGACTATAGGGTCGTCCCCACGACCACGGGACTAGATTGGCCCGCCACCGTCATGTCCGACGATTATAGGGTCGTCCCCACGATCGCGAGACTAGATTGGCCCGCCACCGTCATGTCCGACGACAATAGGGTCGTCCCCACGACCCCGAGTCCAGGTTGGCCAGCCGCCGACATTTCCGACGACTATAGAGTCGTCCCCACGACACCGGGCCAAAGTTGGCCAGCCGCCGCCATGTCCGACGACTATAGGGTCGTCCCCACGACCCCGGGACAAGGTTGGCCCGCCGCCGACTTGTCCGACGGCGATAGGGTCGTCCCCACGACCCCGGGACTAGATTGGCCCGCCACCGTCATGTCCAACGACTATAGGGTCGTCCCCACAACCAGGGGCGAAAGTTGGCCAGCCGCCGCCATGTCCGACGACTATAGGGTCGTCCCCACGACCCCGGGACAAGGTTGGCCCGCCGCCGACTTGTCCGACGGCTATAGGGCCGTCCCCACGACCCGGGACTAGACTGGCCCGCCACCGTCATGTCCGACGACTATAGGGTCGTCCCCACGACCCCCGGACTAGGTTGTCCGGCCGCCGACATGTCCGACGACTATCGGGTCGTCCCGACGACCCCGGGACTAGATTGGCCCGCCACCGTCATGTCCGACGACTATAGGGTCGTCCCCACGACCCCGAGACTAGATTGGCCCGCCACCGTCATTTCCGACGACAATAGGGTCGTCCCCACGACCCCGGGACCAGGTTGGCCAAGCGCCGACATGTCCGACGACTATAGGGTCGTCCCCACGACCCCGGGACAAGGTTGGCCCGCCGCCGACTTGTCCGACGGCTATAGGGTCGTCCCCACGACCCCGGGACTAGATTGGCCCGCCACCGTCATGTCCAACGACTATAGGGTCGTCCCCACCACCAGGGGCGAAAGTTGGCCAGCCGCCGCCATGTCCGACGACTATAGGGTCGTCCCCACGACCCCGGGACAAGGTTGGCCCGCCGCCGACTTGTCCGACGGCTATAGGGCCGTCCCCACGACCCGGGACTAGACTGGCCCGCCACCGTCATGTCCGACGACTATAGGGTCGTCCCCACGACCCCCGGACTAGGTTGGCCGGCCGCCGACATGTCCGACGACTATCGGGTCGTCCCGACGACCCCGGGACTAGATTGGCCCGCCACCGTCCTGTCTGTCGACTATAGGGTCGTCCCAACGACCTCGGGACTAGGTTGGCCAGCCGCCGACATGTCCGACGACTATAGGGTCGTCCCCACGACCCCGGGCCAAAGATGTCCAGCCGCCGTCTTGTCCGACGACTATAGGGTCGTCCCCACGACCACGGGCCAAAGTTGGCCAGCCGCCGACATGTCCGACGACTATTGGGCCGTCCCCACCACCACGGGCCAAAGTTGGCAAGCCGCCGAAATGTCCGACGACTGTAGGGTCGTCCCCACGACCCCGGGACTAGATTGGCCCGCCACCGTCAAGTCCGACGACTATAGGGTCGTACCCACGACCCCGGGCCAAAGTTGGCAAGCCGCCGAAATGTCCGACGACTGTAGGGTCGTCCCCAAGACCCCAGGAGTAGATTGGCCCGCCACCGTCATGTCCGACGACAATTGGGTCGTCCCCACGACCCCGGGGCTAGGATGGCCCGCCGCCGACATGTTCAACGACTATTGGGCCGTCCCCACGACCCCGGGCCAATGTTGGCCAATCGCCGACATGTCCGACGACTATAGGGTCGTCCCTACGACCCCGGGACTAGATTGGCCCGCCACCGTCATGTCCAACGACTATAGGGTCGTCCCCGCGACCGCGGGCCAAAGATGTCCAGCCGCCGTCTTGTCCGACGACTATAGGTTCGTCCCCACGACCCCGGGACTAGATTGGCCCGCCACCGTCATGTCCGACGACTATAGGGTCGTCCCCACGACCCCGAGACTAGATTGGCCCGCCACCGTCATTTCCGACGACAGTAGGGTCGTCCCCACGACCCCAGGACCAAGTTGGCCAAGCGCCGACATTTCCGACGACTATAGACGCGTCCCCACGACACCGGGCCAAAGTTGGCCAGCCGCCGACATGTCCGACGACTATATGGTCGTCCCCACGACCCCGGGCCAAAGTTGGTCAGCCGCCGACATTTCCGACGACTATAGGGTCGTCCCCACGACCCCGGGCCAATGTTGGCCAGCCGCCGACATGTTCAACGACTATTGGGCCGTCCCCACGACCACGGGCCAAAGTTGACCAGCCGCCGACATGTCCGACGACTATAGGGTCGTTCCCACGACCCCGGGCCAATGTTGGCCAATCGCCGACATGTCCGACGACTACAGGGTCGTCCCTACGACCCCGAGACTAGATAGGCCCGCCACCGTCATGTCCGACGACTATCGGATCGTCCCCACGACCACGGGCCAAAGTTGGCCAGCCGCCGTCATGTCCGACGACTATTGGGTCGTCCCCACGACCCCGGGCCAAAGTTGGCCAGCCGCCGACTTGTCCGACGACTATGGGGTCGTCCCCACGACCCCAGGACTAGGTTGGCCCGCCACCGTCTTGTCCGACGACTATAGGGTCGTCCCCACGACCCCGAGACTAGATTGGCCCGCCACCGTCATGTCCGACGACAATAGGGTCGTCCCCACGACCCCGGGTCCAGGTTGGCCAAGCGCCGACATGTCCGACGATTATAGTGTCGTCCCCACGACCCCGGGACAAGCTTGGCCCGCCGCCGACTTGTTCGACGACTATAGGGTCGTCCCCACGACCCCGGGACTAGATTGGCCCGCCACCGTCGTGTCCGACGACAATAGGGTCGTCCCCACGACCCCGGGTCTAGGTTGGCCAGCCGCCGACATGTCCGACGACTATAGAGTCGTCCCCACGACACCGGGCCAAAGTTGGACAGCCGCCGACATGTCCGACTACTATAGGGTCGTCCCCACGACCTCGGGTCTAGATTGGCCCGCTACCGTCATGTCCGAACACTATAGGGTCGTCCCTACGACCACGGGACTAGATTGGCCCGCCACCGCCATGTCCGACGACTATAGGGTCGTCCCCACGACCCCGGGCCAAAGATGTCCAGCCGCCGTCTTGTCCGACGACTATAGGGTCGTCCCCACGACCCCGGGACTAGATTGGCCCGCCACCGTCATGTCCGACGATTATAGGGTCGTCCCCACGATCGCGAGACTAGATTGGCCCGCCACCGTCATGTCCGACGACAATAGGGTCGTCCCCACGACCCCGAGTCCAGGTTGGCCAGCCGCCGACATTTCCGACGACTATAGAGTCGTCCCCACGACACCGGGCCAAAGTTGGCCAGCCGCCGCCATGTCCGACGACTATAGGGTCGTCCCCACGACCCCGGGACAAGGTTGGCCCGCCGCCGACTTGTCCGACGGCTATGGGGTCGTCCCCACGACCCCGGGACTAGATTGGCCCGCCACCGTCATGTCCAACGACTATAGGGTCGTCCCCACAACCAGGGGCGAAAGTTGGCCAGCCGCCGCCATGTCCGACGACTATAGGGTCGTCCCCACGACCCCGGGACAAGGTTGGCCCGCCGCCGACTTGTCCGACGGCTATAGGGCCGTCCCCACGACCCGGGACTAGACTGGCCCGCCACCGTCATGTCCGACGACTATAGGGTCGTCCCCACGACCCCCGGACTAGGTTGGCCGGCCGCCGACATGTCCGACGACTATCGGGTCGTCCCGACGACCCCGGGCCAATGTTGGCCAATCGCCATGTCCGACGACTATAGGGTCGTCCCTACGACCCCGGGACTAGATTGGCCCGCCACCGTCATGTCCAACGATTATAGGGTCGTCCCCACGACCCCGGGACTAGATTGGCCCGCCACCGTCATGTCCGATGATTATAGGGTCGTCCCCACGACCCCGGGACAAGCTTGGCCCGCCGCCGACTTGACCGACGACTATAGGGTCGTCCCCACGACCCCGGGACCAGATTGGCCCGCCACCGTCATGTCCGACGACAATAGGATCGTCCCCGAGACCCCGGGTCTAGGTTGGGCAGCCGCCGACATGTCCGACGACTATAGGGTCGTCCCCACGACCCCGGGACTAGGTTGGCTCGCCACCGTCATGTCTGACGACTATAGGGTCGTCCCCACGACCACGGGCCAAAGTTGGCCAGCCGCCGACATGTCCGACGACTATAGGGTCGTCCCCACGACCACGGGCCAAAGTTGGCCAGCCGCCACATGTCCGACGACTATAGGGTCGTCCCCACGACCCGGGACTAGACTGGCCCGCCACCGTCATGTCCGACGACTATAGGGTCGTCCCCACGACCCGCGGACTAGGTTGGCCGGCCGCCGACTTGTCCGACGACTATAGGGTCGTCCCCACGACCCCCCGACTAGGTGGGCTCGCCGCCGACTTGTCCGACGACAATAGGGTCGTCCCCACGACCCCGGGTCCAGGTTGGCCAGCCGCCGACATTTCCGACGACTATAGAGTCGTCCCCACGACACCGGGCCAAAGTTGGCCAGCCGCCGCCATGTCCGACGACTATAGGGTCGTCCCCACGACCCCGGGACAAGGTTGGCCCGCCGCCGACTTGTCCGACGGCTATAGGGTCGTCCCCACGACCCCGGGACTAGATTGGCCCGCCACCGTCATGTCCAACGACTATAGGGTCGTCCCCACAACCAGGGGCGAAAGTTGGCCAGCCGCCGCCATGTCCGACGACTATAGGGTCGTCCCCACGACCCCGGGACTAGATTGGCCCGCCACCGTCATGTCCGATGATTATAGGGTCGTCCCCACGACCCCGGGACAAGCTTGGCCCGCCGCCGACTTGACCGACGACTATAGGGTCGTCCCCACGACCCCGGGACTAGATTGGCCCGCCACCGTCATGTCCGACGACAATAGGATCGTCCCCGAGACCCCGGGTCTAGGTTGGCCAGCCGCCGACATGTCCGACGACTATAGAGTCGTCCCCACGACACCGGGCCAAAGTTGGACAGCCGCCGACATGTCCGACGACTATAGGGTCGTCCCCACGACCCCGGGCCAATGTTGGCCAATCGCCGACATGTCCGACGACTATAGGGTCGTCCCTACGACCCCGGGACTAGATTGGCCCGCCACCGTCATGTCCAACGACTATAGGGTCGTCCCCACGACCCCGGGCCAAAGTTGGCATGCCGCCGAAATGTCCGACGACTATAGGGTCGTCCCCACGAACCCGGGCCAAAGTTGGCAAGCCGCCGAAATGTCCGACGACTATAGGGTCGTCCCCACGACCGCGAGCCAAGGATATCCAGCCGCCGTCTTGTCCGACGACTATAGGGTCGTCCCCACGACCCCGGGACTAGATTGGCCCGCCACCGTCATGTCCGACGACTATAGGGTCGTCCCCACGTCCCCGGGACAAGCTTGGCCCGCCGCCGTCTTGTCCGACGACTATAGGGTCGTACCCACGACCCCGGGACTAGATTGGCCCGCCACCGTCATGTCCAACGACTATAGGGTCGTCCCCACGACCCCGGGCCAAAGTGGGCATGCCGCCGAAATGTCCGACGACTATAGGGTCGTCCCAACGACCGCAGGCCAAAGTTGGCAAGCCGCCGAAATGTCCGACGACTATAGGGTCGTCCCCACGACCGCGGGCCAAAGATGTCCAGCCGCCGTTTTGTCCGACGACTATAGGGTCGTCCCCACGACCCCGGGCCAAAGTTGGCAAGCCGCCGAAATGTCCGACGACTATAGGGTCGTCCCCACGACCCCGGGCCAATGTTGGCCAATCGCCGACATCTCCGACGACTAGGGGGTCGTCCCCACGACCCCGGGACTAGATTGGCCCGCCATCGTCATGTCCAACGACAATAGGGTCGTCCCCACGACCCCGGGACTAGGTTGACAAGCCGCCAACATGTCCGACGACTATAGGGTCGTCCCCACGACCCCGGGCCAAAGATGGCATGCCGCCGAAATGGCCGACGACTATAGGGTCGTCCCCAGGACCGCGGGCCAAAGATGTCAAGCCGTCGTCTTCTCCGACGACTATAGGGTCGTCCCCACGACCCCGGGCCAATGTTGGCCAATTGCCGACATGTCCGACGACTATAGGGTCGTCCCTACGACCCCGGGACTAGATTGGCCCGCCACCGTCATGTCCAACGACTATAGGGTCGTCCCCACGACCATGGGCCAAAGTTGGCCAGCCGCCGATATGTCCAACGACTATTGGGTCGTCCCCACGACCACGGGCCAAAGTTAGCCAGCCGCCGACAAGTCCGACGACTATAGGGTCGTCCCCACGACCCCGGGCCAAAGTTGGCAAGCCGCCGAAATGTCCGACGACTATAGGGTCGTCCCCACGACCCGGGACTAGACTGGCCCGCCACCGACATGTCCGACGACTATAGAGTCGTCCCCACGACCCCGGGTCAATGTTGGCTCGCCGCCGACATGTCCGACGACTATAGGGTCGTCCCCACGACCCCCGGGCCAAAGCTGGACAGCCACCGACATTTCCGACGACTATAGGGTCGTCCCCACGACCACGGGCCAAAGTTGGCCAGCCGCCACATGTCCGACGACTATAGGGTCGTCCCCACGACCCGGGACTAGACTGGCCCGCCACCGTCATGTCCGACGACTATAGGGTCGTCCCCACGACCCCCGGACTAGGTTGGCCGGCCGCCGACTTGTCCGACGACTATATGGTCGTCCCCACGACCCCCCGACTAGGTGGGCTCGCCGCCGACTTGTCCGACGACTATAGGGTCATCCCCACGACCCCGGGACTAGGTTGGCCCGCCGCCGACTTGTCCGACGACTATAGGGTCGTCCCCACGACCCCGGGACTAGGCTGGCTCGCCACCGTCATGTCTGACGACTATAGGGTCGTCCCCACGACCCCGGGCCAAAGTTGGCCAGCCGCCGACATGTCCGACGACTATAGGGTCGTACCCACGACCCCAGGACTAGATTGGTCCGCCACCGTCTTGTCCGACGACTATAGGGTCGTCCCCACGACCCCGGGCCAAAGTTGACCAGCCGCCGACATGTCCGACGACTATAGGGTCGTCCCCACGACCACGGGACTAGATTGGCCCGCCACCGTCATGTCCGACGATTATAGGGTCGTCCCCACGATCGCGAGACTAGATTGGCCCGCCACCGTCATGTCCGACGACAATAGGGTCGTCCCCACGACCCCGAGTCCAGGTTGGCCAGCCGCCGACATTTCCGACGACTATAGAGTCGTCCCCACGACACCGGGCCAAAGTTGGCCAGCCGCCGCCATGTCCGACGACTATAGGGTCGTCCCCACGACCCCGGGACAAGGTTGGCCCGCCGCCGACTTGTCCGACGGCGATAGGGTCGTCCCCACGACCCCGGGACTAGATTGGCCCGCCACCGTCATGTCCAACGACTATAGGGTCGTCCCCACAACCAGGGGCGAAAGTTGGCCAGCCGCCGCCATGTCCGACGACTATAGGGTCGTCCCCACGACCCCGGGACAAGGTTGGCCCGCCGCCGACTTGTCCGACGGCTATAGGGCCGTCCCCACGACCCGGGACTAGACTGGCCCGCCACCGTCATGTCCGACGACTATAGGGTCGTCCCCACGACCCCCGGACTAGGTTGTCCGGCCGCCGACATGTCCGACGACTATCGGGTCGTCCCGACGACCCCGGGACTAGATTGGCCCGCCACCGTCATGTCCGACGACTATAGGGTCGTCCCCACGACCCCGAGACTAGATTGGCCCGCCACCGTCATTTCCGACGACAATAGGGTCGTCCCCACGACCCCGGGACCAGGTTGGCCAAGCGCCGACATGTCCGACGACTATAGGGTCGTCCCCACGACCCCGGGACAAGGTTGGCCCGCCGCCGACTTGTCCGACGGCTATAGGGTCGTCCCCACGACCCCGGGACTAGATTGGCCCGCCACCGTCATGTCCAACGACTATAGGGTCGTCCCCACCACCAGGGGCGAAAGTTGGCCAGCCGCCGCCATGTCCGACGACTATAGGGTCGTCCCCACGACCCCGGGACAAGGTTGGCCCGCCGCCGACTTGTCCGACGGCTATAGGGCCGTCCCCACGACCCGGGACTAGACTGGCCCGCCACCGTCATGTCCGACGACTATAGGGTCGTCCCCACGACCCCCGGACTAGGTTGGCCGGCCGCCGACATGTCCGACGACTATCGGGTCGTCCCGACGACCCCGGGACTAGATTGGCCCGCCACCGTCCTGTCTGTCGACTATAGGGTCGTCCCAACGACCTCGGGACTAGGTTGGCCAGCCGCCGACATGTCCGACGACTATAGGGTCGTCCCCACGACCCCGGGCCAAAGATGTCCAGCCGCCGTCTTGTCCGACGACTATAGGGTCGTCCCCACGACCACGGGCCAAAGTTGGCCAGCCGCCGACATGTCCGACGACTATTGGGCCGTCCCCACCACCACGGGCCAAAGTTGGCAAGCCGCCGAAATGTCCGACGACTGTAGGGTCGTCCCCACGACCCCGGGACTAGATTGGCCCGCCACCGTCAAGTCCGACGACTATAGGGTCGTACCCACGACCCCGGGCCAAAGTTGGCAAGCCGCCGAAATGTCCGACGACTGTAGGGTCGTCCCCAAGACCCCAGGAGTAGATTGGCCCGCCACCGTCATGTCCGACGACAATTGGGTCGTCCCCACGACCCCGGGGCTAGGATGGCCCGCCGCCGACATGTTCAACGACTATTGGGCCGTCCCCACGACCCCGGGCCAATGTTGGCCAATCGCCGACATGTCCGACGACTATAGGGTCGTCCCTACGACCCCGGGACTAGATTGGCCCGCCACCGTCATGTCCAACGACTATAGGGTCGTCCCCGCGACCGCGGGCCAAAGATGTCCAGCCGCCGTCTTGTCCGACGACTATAGGTTCGTCCCCACGACCCCGGGACTAGATTGGCCCGCCACCGTCATGTCCGACGACTATAGGGTCGTCCCCACGACCCCGAGACTAGATTGGCCCGCCACCGTCATTTCCGACGACAGTAGGGTCGTCCCCACGACCCCAGGACCAAGTTGGCCAAGCGCCGACATTTCCGACGACTATAGACGCGTCCCCACGACACCGGGCCAAAGTTGGCCAGCCGCCGACATGTCCGACGACTATATGGTCGTCCCCACGACCCCGGGCCAAAGTTGGTCAGCCGCCGACATTTCCGACGACTATAGGGTCGTCCCCACGACCCCGGGCCAATGTTGGCCAGCCGCCGACATGTTCAACGACTATTGGGCCGTCCCCACGACCACGGGCCAAAGTTGACCAGCCGCCGACATGTCCGACGACTATAGGGTCGTTCCCACGACCCCGGGCCAATGTTGGCCAATCGCCGACATGTCCGACGACTACAGGGTCGTCCCTACGACCCCGAGACTAGATAGGCCCGCCACCGTCATGTCCGACGACTATCGGATCGTCCCCACGACCACGGGCCAAAGTTGGCCAGCCGCCGTCATGTCCGACGACTATTGGGTCGTCCCCACGACCCCGGGCCAAAGTTGGCCAGCCGCCGACTTGTCCGACGACTATGGGGTCGTCCCCACGACCCCAGGACTAGGTTGGCCCGCCACCGTCTTGTCCGACGACTATAGGGTCGTCCCCACGACCCCGAGACTAGATTGGCCCGCCACCGTCATGTCCGACGACAATAGGGTCGTCCCCACGACCCCGGGTCCAGGTTGGCCAAGCGCCGACATGTCCGACGATTATAGTGTCGTCCCCACGACCCCGGGACAAGCTTGGCCCGCCGCCGACTTGTTCGACGACTATAGGGTCGTCCCCACGACCCCGGGACTAGATTGGCCCGCCACCGTCGTGTCCGACGACAATAGGGTCGTCCCCACGACCCCGGGTCTAGGTTGGCCAGCCGCCGACATGTCCGACGACTATAGAGTCGTCCCCACGACACCGGGCCAAAGTTGGACAGCCGCCGACATGTCCGACTACTATAGGGTCGTCCCCACGACCTCGGGTCTAGATTGGCCCGCTACCGTCATGTCCGAACACTATAGGGTCGTCCCTACGACCACGGGACTAGATTGGCCCGCCACCGCCATGTCCGACGACTATAGGGTCGTCCCCACGACCCCGGGCCAAAGATGTCCAGCCGCCGTCTTGTCCGACGACTATAGGGTCGTCCCCACGACCCCGGGACTAGATTGGCCCGCCACCGTCATGTCCGACGATTATAGGGTCGTCCCCACGATCGCGAGACTAGATTGGCCCGCCACCGTCATGTCCGACGACAATAGGGTCGTCCCCACGACCCCGAGTCCAGGTTGGCCAGCCGCCGACATTTCCGACGACTATAGAGTCGTCCCCACGACACCGGGCCAAAGTTGGCCAGCCGCCGCCATGTCCGACGACTATAGGGTCGTCCCCACGACCCCGGGACAAGGTTGGCCCGCCGCCGACTTGTCCGACGGCTATGGGGTCGTCCCCACGACCCCGGGACTAGATTGGCCCGCCACCGTCATGTCCAACGACTATAGGGTCGTCCCCACAACCAGGGGCGAAAGTTGGCCAGCCGCCGCCATGTCCGACGACTATAGGGTCGTCCCCACGACCCCGGGACAAGGTTGGCCCGCCGCCGACTTGTCCGACGGCTATAGGGCCGTCCCCACGACCCGGGACTAGACTGGCCCGCCACCGTCATGTCCGACGACTATAGGGTCGTCCCCACGACCCCCGGACTAGGTTGGCCGGCCGCCGACATGTCCGACGACTATCGGGTCGTCCCGACGACCCCGGGCCAATGTTGGCCAATCGCCATGTCCGACGACTATAGGGTCGTCCCTACGACCCCGGGACTAGATTGGCCCGCCACCGTCATGTCCAACGATTATAGGGTCGTCCCCACGACCCCGGGACTAGATTGGCCCGCCACCGTCATGTCCGATGATTATAGGGTCGTCCCCACGACCCCGGGACAAGCTTGGCCCGCCGCCGACTTGACCGACGACTATAGGGTCGTCCCCACGACCCCGGGACCAGATTGGCCCGCCACCGTCATGTCCGACGACAATAGGATCGTCCCCGAGACCCCGGGTCTAGGTTGGGCAGCCGCCGACATGTCCGACGACTATAGGGTCGTCCCCACGACCCCGGGACTAGGTTGGCTCGCCACCGTCATGTCTGACGACTATAGGGTCGTCCCCACGACCACGGGCCAAAGTTGGCCAGCCGCCGACATGTCCGACGACTATAGGGTCGTCCCCACGACCACGGGCCAAAGTTGGCCAGCCGCCACATGTCCGACGACTATAGGGTCGTCCCCACGACCCGGGACTAGACTGGCCCGCCACCGTCATGTCCGACGACTATAGGGTCGTCCCCACGACCCGCGGACTAGGTTGGCCGGCCGCCGACTTGTCCGACGACTATAGGGTCGTCCCCACGACCCCCCGACTAGGTGGGCTCGCCGCCGACTTGTCCGACGACTATAGGGTCATCCCCACGACCCCGGGACTAGGTTGGCCCGCCGCCGACTTGTCCGACGACTATAGGGTCGTCCCCACGACCCCGGGACTAGGCTGGCTCGCCACCGTCATGTCTGACGACTATAGGGTCGTCCCCACGACCCCGGGCCAAAGTTGGCCAGCCGCCGACATGTCCGACGACTATAGAGTCGTCCCCACGACACCGGGCCAAAGTTGGCCAGCCGCCGCCATGTCCGACGACTATAGGGTCGTCCCCACGACCCCGGGTCTAGGTTGGCCAGCCGCCGACATGTCCGACGACTATAGAGTCGTCCCCACGACACCGGGCCAAAGTTGGACAGCCGCCGACATGTCCGACTACTATAGGGTCGTCCCCACGACCTCGGGTCTAGATTGGCCCGCTACCGTCATGTCCGAACACTATAGGGTCGTCCCTACGACCACGGGACTAGATTGGCCCGCCACCGCCATGTCCGACGACTATAGGGTCGTCCCCACGACCCCGGGCCAAAGATGTCCAGCCGCCGTCTTGTCCGACGACTATAGGGTCGTCCCCACGACCCCGGGACTAGATTGGCCCGCCACCGTCATGTCCGACGATTATAGGGTCGTCCCCACGATCGCGAGACTAGATTGGCCCGCCACCGTCATGTCCGACGACAATAGGGTCGTCCCCACGACCCCGAGTCCAGGTTGGCCAGCCGCCGACATTTCCGACGACTATAGAGTCGTCCCCACGACACCGGGCCAAAGTTGGCCAGCCGCCGCCATGTCCGACGACTATAGGGTCGTCCCCACGACCCCGGGACAAGGTTGGCCCGCCGCCGACTTGTCCGACGGCTATAGGGTCGTCCCCACGACCCCGGGACT
The DNA here is from genome assembly GCA_963932275.1 of Andrena praecox. Taxonomy (NCBI): domain Eukaryota; kingdom Metazoa; phylum Arthropoda; class Insecta; order Hymenoptera; family Andrenidae; genus Andrena; species Andrena praecox. Next base: position 116,343 of record CAWVQO010000272.1, read on the forward strand.
AGATTGGCCCGCCACCGTCATGTCCAACGACTATAGGGTCGTCCCCACAACCAGGGGCGAAAGTTGGCCAGCCGCCGCCATGTCCGACGACTATAGGGTCGTCCCCACGACCCCGGGACAAGGTTGGCCCGCCGCCGACTTGTCCGACGGCTATAGGGCCGTCCCCACGACCCGGGACTAGACTGGCCCGCCACCGTCATGTCCGACGACTATAGGGTCGTCCCCACGACCCCCGGACTAGGTTGGCCGGCCGCCGACATGTCCGACGACTATCGGGTCGTCCCGACGACCCCGGGCCAATGTTGGCCAATCGCCATGTCCGACGACTATAGGGTCGTCCCTACGACCCCGGGACTAGATTGGCCCGCCACCGTCATGTCCAACGATTATAGGGTCGTCCCCACGACCCCGGGACTAGATTGGCCCGCCACCGTCATGTCCGATGATTATAGGGTCGTCCCCACGACCCCGGGACAAGCTTGGCCCGCCGCCGACTTGACCGACGACTATAGGGTCGTCCCCACGACCCCGGGACTAGATTGGCCCGCCACCGTCATGTCCGACGACAATAGGATCGTCCCCGAGACCCCGGGTCTAGGTTGGGCAGCCGCCGACATGTCCGACGACTATAGGGTCGTCCCCACGACCCCGGGACTAGGTTGGCCCGCCACCGTCATGTCCGACGACTATAGGGTCGTCCCCACGACCCGCGGACTAGGTTGGCCGGCCGCCGACTTGTCCGACGACTATAGGGTCGTCCCCACGACCCCCCGACTAGGTGGGCTCGCCGCCGACTTGTCCGACGACTATAGGGTCATCCCCACGACCCCGGGACTAGGTTGGCCCGCCGCCGACTTGTCCGACGACTATAGGGTCGTCCCCACGACCCCGGGACTAGGCTGGCTCGCCACCGTCATGTCTGACGACTATAGGGTCGTACCCACGACCCCGGGCCAAAGTTGGCCAGCCGCCGACATGTCCGACGACTATAGGGTCGTCCCCACGACCCCGGGCCAAAGTTGGCCAGCCGCCGACATGTCCGACTACTATAGGGTCGTCCCCATGACCTCGGGTCTAGATTGGCCCGCTACCGTCATGTCCGAAGACTATAGGGTCGTCCCCACGACCACGGGACTAGATTGGCCCGCCACCGCCATGTCCGACGACAATAGGGTCGTCCCCACGACCCCGAGTCCAGGTTGGCCAGCCGCCGACATTTCCGACGACTATAGAGTCGTCCCCACGACACCGGGCCAAAGTTGGCCAGCCGCCGCCATGTCCGACGACTATAGGGTCGTCCCCACGACCCCGGGACAAGGTTGGCCCGCCGCCGACTTGTCCGACGGCTATAGGGTCGTCCCCACGACACCGGGCCAAAGTTGGACAGCCGCCGACATGTCCGACTACTATAGGGTCGTCCCCAGGACCTCGGGTCTAGATTGGCCCGCTACCGTCATGTCCGAAGACTATAGGGTCGTCCCCACGACCACGGGACTAGATTGGCCCGCCACCGCCATGTCCGACGACAATAGGGTCGTCCCCACGACCCCGGGTCTAGGTTGGCCAATCGCCGACATGTCCAACGACTATAGGGTCGTCCCTACGACCCAGGGACTAGATTAGCCCGCCACCGTCATGTCCAACGACTATAGGGTCGTCCCTACGACCCAGGGACTAGATTAGCCCGCCACCGTCATGTCCAACGACTATAGGGTCGTCCCCACGACCCCGGGACTAGATTGGCCCGCCACCGTCATGTCCGACGACTATAGGGTCGTCCCCACGACCCCGGGCCAAAGTTGGCAAGCCGCCAACATGTCCGACGACAATAGGGTCGTCCCCACGACCCCGGGCCAAAGATGTCCAGCCGCCGTCTTGTCCGACGACTATAGGGTCGTCCCCACGACCCCGAGTCCAGGTTGGCCAGCCGCCGACATTTCCGACGACTATAGAGTCGTCCCCACGACCCCGGGCCAAATTTGGCCAGCCGCCGACATGTCCGACGACTATAGAGTCGTCCCCACGACACCGGGCCAAAGTTGGCCAGCCGCCGACATGTCCGACGACTATAGGGTCGTCCCCACGACCCCGGGACTAGATTGGCCCGCCACCGTCATGTCCGACGATTATAGGGTCGTCCCCACGACCCCGGGACAAGCTTGGCCCGCCGCCGAATTGTTCGACGACTATAGGGTCGTCCCCACGACCCCGGGACTAGATTGGCCCGCCACCGTCATGTCCGACGACAATAGGGTCGTCCCCACAACCCCGGGTCTAGGTTGGCCAGCCACCGACTTGTCCGACGACTATAGGGTCGTCCCCAGGACCTCGGGACTAGATTGGCCCCCCACCGCCAAGTCCGACGACTATAGGGTCGTCCCCACGACCCCGGGCCAAAGTTGGCAAGCCGCCGAAATGTCCGACGACTGTAGGGTCGTACCCACGACCCCGGGACTAGGCTGACAAGCCGCCAACATGTCCGACGACTATAGGGTCGCCCCCACGACCCCGGGCCAAAGTTGGCCACCCGCCGACATGTCCGACGACTATAGGGTCGTCCCCACGACCCCGAGACTAGATTGGCCCGCCACCGTCATGTCCGACGACAATGGGGTCGTCCCCACGACCACGGCCCAAAGTTGGCCAGCCGCCGACATGTCCGACGACTATAGGGTCGTCCCCACGCCCCGGGACTAGATTGGTCCGCCACCGTCTTGTCCGACGACTATAGGGACGTCCCCACGACCCCGAGCCAAAGTTGACCAGCCGCCGACATGTCCGACGACTATAGGGTCGTCTCCACGACCCCGGGACTAGATTGGCCCGCCACCTTCATGTCAGACGATTATAGGGTCGTCCCCACGACCGCGAGACTAGATTGGCCCGCCACCGTCATGTCCGACGACAATAGGGTCGTCCCCACGACCCCGGGTCCAGGTTGGCCAGCCGCCGACATTTCCGACGACTATAGAGTCGTCCCCACGATACCGGGCCAAAGTTGGCCAGCCGCCGCCATGTCCGACGACTATAGGGTCGTCCCCACGACCCCGGGCCAAAGTTGGCCAGCTGCCGACATGTCCGACGAATATAGGGTCGTCCCCACGACCCCGGGACAAGGTTGGCCCGCCGCCGACTTGTCCGACGACTATAGGGTCGTACCCACCACCCCGGGACTAGGCTGACAAGCCGCCAACATGTCCGACGACTATAGGGTCGTCCCCACGACCCCGGGCCAAAGATGTCCAGCCGCCGTCTTGTCCGACGACTATAGAGTCGTCCCCACGACCCCGGGACTAGATTGGCCCGCCACCGTCATGTCCAACGACTATAGGGTCGTCCCCACAACCACGGGCCAAAGTTGGCCAGCCGCCGACATGTCCGACGACTATAGGGTCGTCCCCACGACCCGGGGCCAAAGTTGGCCAGCTGCCGACATGTCCGACGAATATAGGGTCGTCCCCACGACCCCGGGACAAGGTTGGCCCGCCGCCGACTTGTCCGACGACTATAGGGTCGTACCCACCACCCCGGGACTAGGCTGACAAGCCGCCAACATGTCCGACGACTATAGGGTCGTCCCCACGACCCCGGGCCAAAGATGTCCAGCCGCCGTCTTGTCCGACGACTATAGGGTCGTCCCCACGACCCCGGGACTAGATTGGCCCGCCACCGTCATGTCCGACGATTATAGGGTCGTCCCCACGACCCCGGGACAAGCTTGGCCCGCCGCCGAATTGTTCGACGACTATAGGGTCGTCCCCACGACCCCGGGCCAAAGTTGGCAAGCCGCCGAAATGTCCGACGACTGTAGGGTCGTACCCACGACCCCGGGACTAGATTGGTCCGCCACCGTCTTGTCCGACGACTATAGGGTCGTCCCCACGACCCCGGGCCAAAGTTGACCAGCCGCCGACATGTCCGACGACTATAGGGTCGTCCCCACGACCCCGGGACTAGATTGGCCCGCCACCGTCATGTCCGACGACTATAGGGTCGTCCCCACGACCCCCGGACTAGGTTGGCCGGCCGCCGACATGTCCGACGACTATCGGGTCGTCCCGACGACCCCGGGCCAATGTTGGCCAATCGCCATGTCCGACGACTATAGGGTCGTCCCTACGACCCCGGGACTAGATTGGCCCGCCACCGTCATGTCCAACGATTATAGGGTCGTCCCCACGACCCCGGGTCCAGGTTGGCCAGCCGCCGACATTTCCGACGACTATAGAGTCGTCCCCACGATACCGGGCCAAAGTTGGCCAGCCGCCGCCATGTCCGACGACTATAGGGTCGTCCCCACGACCCCGGGCCAAAGTTGGCCAGCTGCCGACATGTCCGACGAATATAGGGTCGTCCCCAGGACCGCGGGCCAAAGATGTCAAGCCGTCGTCTTCTCCGACGACTATAGGGTCGTCCCCACGACCCCGGGACAAGGTTGGCCCGCCGCCGACTTGTCCGACGGCTATAGGGTCGTCCCCACGACCCCGGGACTAGATTGGCCCGCCACCGTCATGTCCGACGACTATAGGGTCGTCCCCACGACCCCCGGACTAGGTTGGCCGGCCGCCGACATGTCCGACGACTATCGGGTCGTCCCGACGACCCCGGGCCAATGTTGGCCAATCGCCATGTCCGACGACTATAGGGTCGTCCCTACGACCCCGGGACTAGATTGGCCCGCCACCGTCATGTCCAACGATTATAGGGTCGTCCCCACGACCCCGGGTCCAGGTTGGCCAGCCGCCGACATTTCCGACGACTATAGAGTCGTCCCCACGATACCGGGCCAAAGTTGGCCAGCCGCCGCCATGTCCGACGACTATAGGGTCGTCCCCACGACCCCGGGCCAAAGTTGGCCAGCTGCCGACATGTCCGACGAATATAGGGTCGTCCCCAGGACCGCGGGCCAAAGATGTCAAGCCGTCGTCTTCTCCGACGACTATAGGGTCGTCCCCACGACCCCGGGACAAGGTTGGCCCGCCGCCGACTTGTCCGACGGCTATAGGGTCGTCCCCACGACCCCGGGACTAGATTGGCCCGCCACCGTCATGTCCGACGACAATAGGGTCGTCCCCACGACCCCGGGACTAGATTGGCCCGCCACCGTCATGTCCAACGACTATAGGGTCGTTCCCACAACCACGGGCCAAAGTTGGCCAGCCGCCGACATGTCCGACGACTATTGGATCGTCCCCACGACCACGGGCCAAAGTTGGCCAGCCGCCGACATGTCCGACGACTATAGGGTCGTCCCCACGACCCCGGGACTAGATTGGTCCGCCACCGTCTTGTCCGACGACTATAGGGTCGTCCCCACGACCCCGAGTCCAGGTTGGCCAGCCGCCGACATGTCCGACGACTATAGGGTCGTCCCCACGACCCCGGGACTAGATTGGCCCGCCACCGTCATGTCCGACGACAATAGGGTCGTCCCCACGACCCCGGGTCTAGGTTGGCCAGCCGCCGACTTGTCCGACGACTATAGGGTCGTCCCCACGACCCCGAGACTAGATTGGCCCGCCACCGTCATGTCCGACGACAATAGGGTCGTCCCCACGACCCCGGGTCCAGGTTGGCCAGCCGCCGACATGTCCGACGACTATAGGGTCGTCCCCACGACCCCGGGACTAGATTGGCCCGCCACCGTCATGTCCAACGACTATAGGGTCGTTCCCACAACCACGGGCCAAAGTTGGCCAGCCGCCGACATGTCCGACGACTATTGGATCGTCCCCACGACCACGGGCCAAAGTTGGCCAGCCGCCGACATGTCCGACGACTATAGGGTCGTCCCCACGACCCCGGGACTAGATTGGTCCGCCACCGTCTTGTCCGACGACTATAGGGTCGTCCCCACGACCCCGAGTCCAGGTTGGCCAGCCGCCGACATTTCCGACGACTATAGAGTCGTCCCCACGACCCCGGGCCAAAGTTGGCCAGCCGCCGACATGTCCGACGACTATAGGGTCGTCCCCACGACCCCGAGACTAGATTGGCCCGCCACCGTCATGTCCGACGACAATAGGGTCGTCCCCACGACCCCGGGTCCAGGTGGGCCAGCCGCCGACATTTCCGACGACTATAGAGTCGTCCCCACGACACCGGGCCAAAGTTGGCCAGCCGCCGACATGTCCGACGACTATAGGGTCGTCCCCACGACCCCGGGACTAGATTGGCCCGCCACCGTCATGTCCGACGACAATAGGGTCGTCCCCACGACCCCGGGTCTAGGTTGGCCAGCCGCCGACTTGTCCGACGACTATAGGGTCGTCCCCACGACCCCGAGACTAGATTGGCCCGCCACCGTCATGTCCGACGACAATAGGGTCGTCCCCACGACCCCGGGTCCAGGTTGGCCAGCCGCCGACATTTCCGACGACTATAGAGTCGTCCCCACGACACCGGGCCAAAGTTGGCCAGCCGCCGACATGTCCGACGACTATAGGGTCGTCCCCACGACCCCGGGACTAGATTGGCCCGCCACCGTCATGTCCGACGATTATAGGGTCGTCCCCACGACCCCGGGACAAGCTTGGCCCGCCGCCGAATTGTTCGACGACTATAGGGTCGTCCCCACGACCCCGGGACTAGATTGGCCCGCCACCGTCATGTCCGACGACAATAGGGTCGTCCCCACGACCCCGGGTCTAGGTTGGCCAGCCGCCGACTTGTCCGACGACTATAGGGTCGTACCCACGACCCCGGGACTAGGCTGACAAGCCGCCAACATGTCCGACGACTATAGGGTCGTCTCCACGACCCCGGGCCAAAGATGTCCAGCCGCCGTCTTGTCCGACGACTATAGGGTCGTCCCCACGACCCCGGGACTAGATTGGTCCGCCACCGTCTTGTCCGACGACTATAGGGTCGTCCCCACGACCCCGAGTCCAGGTTGGCCAGCCGCCGACATTTCCGACGACTATAGAGTCGTCCCCACGACCCCGGGCCAAAGTTGGCCAGCCGCCGACATGTCCGACGACTATAGGGTCGTCCCCACGACCCCGGGACTAGATTGGCCCGCCACCGTCATGTCCGACGATTATAGGGTCGTCCCCACGACCCCGGGACAAGCTTGGCCCGCCGCCGAATTGTTCGACGACTATAGGGTCGTCCCCACGACCCCGGGACTAGATTGGCCCGCCACCGTCATGTCCGACGACAATAGGGTCGTCCCCACGACCCCGGGTCCAGGTTGGCCAGCCGCCGACATGTCCGACGACTATAGGGTCGTCCCCACGACCCCGGGACTAGATTGGCCCGCCACCGTCATGTCCAACGACTATAGGGTCGTTCCCACAACCACGGGCCAAAGTTGGCCAGCCGCCGACATGTCCGACGACTATTGGATCGTCCCCACGACCACGGGCCAAAGTTGGCCAGCCGCCGACATGTCCGACGACTATAGGGTCGTCCCCACGACCCCGGGACTAGATTGGTCCGCCACCGTCTTGTCCGACGACTATAGGGTCGTCCCCACGACCCCGAGTCCAGGTTGGCCAGCCGCCGACATTTCCGACGACTATAGAGTCGTCCCCACGACCCCGGGCCAAAGTTGGCCAGCCGCCGACATGTCCGACGACTATAGGGTCGTCCCCACGACCCCGAGACTAGATTGGCCCGCCACCGTCATGTCTGACGACAATAGGGTCGTCCCCACGACCCCGGGTCCAGGTGGGCCAGCCGCCGACATTTCCGACGACTATAGAGTCGTCCCCACGACACCGGGCCAAAGTTGGCCAGCCGCCGACATGTCCGACGACTATAGGGTCGTCCCCACGACCCCGGGACTAGATTGGCCCGCCACCGTCATGTCCGACGACAATAGGGTCGTCCCCACGACCCCGGGTCTAGGTTGGCCAGCCGCCGACTTGTCCGACGACTATAGGGTCGTCCCCACGACCCCGAGACTAGATTGGCCCGCCACCGTCATGTCCGACGACAATAGGGTCGTCCCCACGACCCCGGGTCCAGGTTGGCCAGCCGCCGACATTTCCGACGACTATAGAGTCGTCCCCACGACACCGGGCCAAAGTTGGCCAGCCGCCGACATGTCCGACGACTATAGGGTCGTCCCCACGACCCCGGGACTAGATTGGCCCGCCACCGTCATGTCCGACGATTATAGGGTCGTCCCCACGACCCCGGGACAAGCTTGGCCCGCCGCCGAATTGTTCGACGACTATAGGGTCGTCCCCACGACCCCGGGACTAGATTGGCCCGCCACCGTCATGTCCGACGACAATAGGGTCGTCCCCACGACCCCGGGTCTAGGTTGGCCAGCCGCCGACTTGTCCGACGACTATAGGGTCGTACCCACGACCCCGGGACTAGGCTGACAAGCCGCCAACATGTCCGACGACTATAGGGTCGTCTCCACGACCCCGGGCCAAAGATGTCCAGCCGCCGTCTTGTCCGACGACTATAGGGTCGTCCCCACGACCCCGGGACTAGATTGGTCCGCCACCGTCTTGTCCGACGACTATAGGGTCGTCCCCACGACCCCGAGTCCAGGTTGGCCAGCCGCCGACATTTCCGACGACTATAGAGTCGTCCCCACGACCCCGGGCCAAAGTTGGCCAGCCGCCGACATGTCCGACGACTATAGGGTCGTCCCCACGACCCCGGGACTAGATTGGCCCGCCACCGTCATGTCCGACGATTATAGGGTCGTCCCCACGACCCCGGGACAAGCTTGGCCCGCCGCCGAATTGTTCGACGACTATAGGGTCGTCCCCACGACCCCGGGACTAGATTGGCCCGCCACCGTCATGTCCGACGACAATAGGGTCGTCCCCACGACCCCGGGTCTAGGTTGGCCAGCCGCCGACTTGTCCAACGACTATAGGGTCGTACCCACGACCCCGGGACTAGGCTGACAAGCCGCCAACATGTCCGACGACTATAGGGTCGTCCCCACGACCCCGGGCCAAAGATGTCCAGCCGCCGTCTTGTCCGACGACTATAGGGACGTCCCCACGACCCCGGGACTAGATTGGCCCGCCACCGTCATGTCCGACGAATATAGGGTCGTCCCCACGACCGCGAGACTAGATTGGCCCGCCACCGTCATGTCCGACGACAATAGGGTCGTCCCCACGATCCCGGGTCCAGGTTGGCCAGCCGCCGACATTTCCGACGACTATAGAGTCGTCCCCACGACCCCGAGACTAGATTGGCCCGCCACCGTCATGTCCGACGACAATAGGGTCGTCCCCACGACCCCGGGTCCAGGTTTGCCAGCCGCCGACATTTCCGACGACTGTAGGGTCGTCCCCACGACCCCGGGACTAGATTGGCCCGCCACCGTCAAGTCCGACGACTATAGGGTCGTCCCCACGACCTCGGGACTAGGTTGGCCAGCCGCCGACATGTCCGACGAATATAGGGTCGTCCCCACGACCCCGGGACTAGATTGGTCCGCCACCGTCTTGTCCGACGACTATAGGGTCGACCCCACGACCCCGGGCCAAAGTTGACCAGCTGCCGACATTTCCGACGACTATAGAGTCGTCCCCACGACACCGGGCCAAAGTTGGCCAGCCGCCGACATGTCCGACGACTATAGGGTCGTCCCCACGACCCCGGGACTAGATTGGCCCGCCACCGTCATGTCCGACGACAATGGGGTCGTCCCCACGACCCCGGGTCTAGGTTGGCCAGCCGCCGACTTGTCCGACGACTATAGGGTCGTACCCACGACCCCGGGACTAGGCTGACAAGCCGCCAACATGTCCGACGACTATAGGGTCGTCCCCACGACCCCGGGACTAGATTGGCCCGCCACCGTCATGTCCAACGACTATAGGGTCGTTCCCACAACCACGGGCCAAAGTTGGCCAGCCGCCGACATGTCCGACGACTATTGGATCGTCCCCACGACCACGGGCCAAAGTTGGCCAGCCGCCGACATGTCCGACGACTATAGGGTCGTCCCCACGACCCCGGGACTAGATTGGTCCGCCACCGTCTTGTCCGACGACTATAGGGTCGTCCCCACGACCCCGAGTCCAGGTTGGCCAGCCGCCGACATTTCCGACGACTATAGAGTCGTCCCCACGACCCCGGGCCAAAGTTGGCCAGCCGCCGACATGTCCGACGACTATAGGGTCGTCCCCACGAACCCGAGACTAGATTGGCCCGCCACTGTCATGTCCGACGACAATAGGGTCGTCCCCACGACCCCGGGTCCAGGTTGGCCAGCCGCCGACATTTCCGACGACTATAGAGTCGTCCCCACGACACCGGGCCAAAGTTGGCCAGCCGCCGACATGTCCGACGACTATAGGGTCGTCCCCACGACCCCGGGACTAGATTGGCCCGCCACCGTCATGTCCGACGACAATAGGGTCGTCCCCACGACCCCGGGTCTAGGTTGGCCAGCCGCCGACTTGTCCGACGACTATAGGGTCGTACCCACGACCCCGGGACTAGGCTGACAAGCCGCCAACATGTCCGACGACTGTAGGGTCGTCCCCACGACCCCGGGACTAGATTGGCGCGCCACCGTCATGTCCAACGACTATAGGGTCGTCCCCACAACCACGGGCCAAAGTTGGCCAGCCGCCGACATGTCCGACGACTATTGGATCGTCCCCACGACCACGGGCCAAAGTTGGCCAGCCGCCGACATGTCCGACGACTATAGGGTCGTCCCCACGACCCCGGGACTAGATTGGTCCGCCACCGTCTTGTTCGACGACTATAGGGTCGTCCCCACGACCCCGGGACTAGATTGGCCCGCCAGCGTCATGTCCAACGACTATAGGGTCGTCCCCACAACCACGGGCCAAAGTTGGCCAGCCGCCGACATGTCCGACGACTATTGGATCGTCCCCACGACCACGGGCCAAAGTTGGCCAGCCGCCGACATGTCCGACGACTATAGGGTCGTCCCCACGACCCCGGGACAAGGTTGGCCCGCCGCCGACTTGTCCGACGACTATAGGGTCGTACCCATGACCCTGGGACTAGGCTGACAAGCCGCCAACATGTCCGACGACTATAGGGTCGTCCCCACGACCCCGGGCCAAAGATGTCCAGCCGCCGTCTGGTCCTACGACTATAGGGTAGTCCCCACGACCCCGGGACTAGATTGGCCCGCCAGCGTCATGTCCAACGACTATAGGGTCGTCCCCACAACCACGGGCCAAAGTTGGCCAGCCGCCGACATGTTCGACGACTATAGGGTCGTCCCCACGACCCCGGGACTAGATTGGCCCGCCAGCGTCATGTCCAACGACTATAGGGTCGTCCCCACAACCACGGGCCAAAGTTGGCCAGCCGCCGACATGTCCGACGACTATAGGGTCGTCCCCACGACCCCGGGCCAAAGTTGGCCAGCTGCCGACATGTCCGACGACTATAGGGTCGTCCCCACAACCACGGGCCAAAGATGTCCAGCCGCCGTATTGTCCTACGACTATAGGGTAGTCCCCACGACCCCGGGACTAGATTGGCCCGCCAGCGTCATGTCCAACGACTATAGGGTCGTCCCCACAACCACGGGCCAAAGTTGGCCAGCCGCCGACATGTCCGACGACTATAGGGTCGTCCCCACGACCCCGGGACAAGGTTGGCCCGCCGCCGACTTGTCCGACGACTATAGGGTCGTACCCATGACCCTGGGACTAGGCTGACAAGCCGCCAACATGTCCGACGACTATAGGGTCGTCCCCACGACCCCGGGCCAAAGATGTCCAGCCGCCGACATGTCCGACGACTATAGGGTCGTCCCCACGACCCCGGGCCAAAGTTGGCCAGCTGCCGACATGTCCGACGACTATAGGGTCGTCCCCACGACCCCGGGACAAGGTTGGCCCGCCGCCGACTTGTCCGACGACTATAGGGTCGTACCCACCACCCCGGGACTACGCTGACAAGCCGCCAACATGTCCGACGACTATAGGGTCGTCCCCACGACCCCGGGCCAAAGATGTCCAGCCGCCGTCTTGTCCGACGACTATAGGGTCGTCCCCACGACCCCGAGTCCAGGTTGGCCAGCCGCCGGCATTTCCGACGACTATAGAGTCGTCCCCACGACCCCGGGCCAAAGTTGGCCAGCCGCCGACATGTCCGACGACTATAGGGTCGTCCCCACGACCCCGAGACTAGATTGGCCCTCCACCGTCATGTCCGACGACAATAGGGTCGTCCCCACGACCCCGGGTCCAGGTTGGCCAGCCGCCGACATTTCCGACGACTATAGAGTCGTCCCCACGACACCGGGCCAAAGTTGGCCAGCCGCCGACATGTCCGGCGACTATAGGGTCGTCCCCACGACCCCGGGACTAGATTGGCCCGCCACCGTCATGTCCGACGATTATAGGGTCGTCCCCACGACCCCGGGACAAGCTTGGCCCGCCGCCGAATTGTTCGACGACTATAGGGTCGTCCCCACGACCCCGGGACTAGATTGGCCCGCCACCGTCATGTCCGACGACAATAGGGTCGTCCCCACGACCCCGGGTCTAGGTTGGCCAGCCGCCGACTTGTCCGACGACTATAGGGTCGTATCCACGACCCCGGGACTAGGCTGACAAGCCGCCAACATGTCCGACGACTATAGGGTCGTCCCCACGACCCCGGGACTAGATTGGCCCGCCACCGTCATGTCCAACGACTATAGGGTCGTTCCCACAACCACGGGCCAAAGTTGGCCAGCCGCCGACATGTCCGACGACTATTGGATCGTCCCCACGACCACGGGCCAAAGTTGGCCAGCCGCCGACATGTCCGACGACTATAGGGTCGTCCCCACGACCCCGGGACTAGATTGGTCCGCCACCGTCTTGTCCGACGACTATAGGGTCGTCCCCACGACCCCGAGTCCAGGTTGGCCAGCCGCCGACATTTCCGACGACTATAGAGTCGTCCCCACGACCCCGGGCCAAAGTTGGCCAGCCGCCGACATGTCCGACGACTATAGGGTCGTCCCCACGAACCCGAGACTAGATTGGCCCGCCACTGTCATGTCCGACGACAATAGGGTCGTCCCCACGACCCCGGGTCCAGGTTGGCCAGCCGCCGACATTTCCGACGACTATAGAGTCGTCCCCACGACACCGGGCCAAAGTTGGCCAGCCGCCGACATGTCCGACGACTATAGGGTCGTCCCCACGACCCCGGGACTAGATTGGCCCGCCACCGTCATGTCCGACGACAATAGGGTCGTCCCCACGACCCCGGGTCTAGGTTGGCCAGCCGCCGACTTGTCCGACGACTATAGGGTCGTACCCACGACCCCGGGACTAGGCTGACAAGCCGCCAACATGTCCGACGACTATAGGGTCGTCCCCACGACCCCGGGACTAGATTGGCGCGCCACCGTCATGTCCAACGACTATAGGGTCGTCCCCACAACCACGGGCCAAAGTTGGCCAGCCGCCGACATGTCCGACGACTATTGGATCGTCCCCACGACCCCGAGACTAGATTGGCCCGCCACCGTCATGTCCGACGACAATAGGGTCGTCCCCACGACCCCGGGTCCAGGTTTGCCAGCCGCCGACATTTCCGACGACTGTAGGGTCGTCCCCACGACCCCGGGACTAGATTGGCCCGCCACCGTCAAGTCCGACGACTATAGGGTCGTCCCCACGACCTCGGGACTAGGTTGGCCAGCCGCCGACATGTCCGACGAATATAGGGTCGTCCCCACGACCCCGGGACTAGATTGGTCCGCCACCGTCTTGTCCGACGACTATAGGGTCGACCCCACGACCCCGGGCCAAAGTTGACCAGCTGCCGACATTTCCGACGACTATAGAGTCGTCCCCACGACACCGGGCCAAAGTTGGCCAGCCGCCGACATGTCCGACGACTATAGGGTCGTCCCCACGACCCCGGGACTAGATTGGCCCGCCACCGTCATGTCCGACGACAATAGGGTCGTCCCCACGACCCCGGGTCTAGGTTGGCCAGCCGCCGACTTGTCCGACGACTATAGGGTCGTACCCACGACCCCGGGACTAGGCTGACAAGCCGCCAACATGTCCGACGACTATAGGGTCGTCCCCACGACCCCGGGACTAGATTGGCCCGCCACCGTCATGTCCAACGACTATAGGGTCGTTCCCACAACCACGGGCCAAAGTTGGCCAGCCGCCGACATGTCCGACGACTATTGGATCGTCCCCACGACCACGGGCCAAAGTTGGCCAGCCGCCGACATGTCCGACGACTATAGGGTCGTCCCCACGACCCCGGGACTAGATTGGTCCGCCACCGTCTTGTCCGACGACTATAGGGTCGTCCCCACGACCCCGAGTCCAGGTTGGCCAGCCGCCGACATTTCCGACGACTATAGAGTCGTCCCCACGACCCCGGGCCAAAGTTGGCCAGCCGCCGACATGTCCGACGACTATAGGGTCGTCCCCACGAACCCGAGACTAGATTGGCCCGCCACTGTCATGTCCGACGACAATAGGGTCGTCCCCACGACCCCGGGTCCAGGTTGGCCAGCCGCCGACATTTCCGACGACTATAGAGTCGTCCCCACGACACCGGGCCAAAGTTGGCCAGCCGCCGACATGTCCGACGACTATAGGGTCGTCCCCACGACCCCGGGACTAGATTGGCCCGCCACCGTCATGTCCGACGACAATAGGGTCGTCCCCACGACCCCGGGTCTAGGTTGGCCAGCCGCCGACTTGTCCGACGACTATAGGGTCGTACCCACGACCCCGGGACTAGGCTGACAAGCCGCCAACATGTCCGACGACTGTAGGGTCGTCCCCACGACCCCGGGACTAGATTGGCGCGCCACCGTCATGTCCAACGACTATAGGGTCGTCCCCACAACCACGGGCCAAAGTTGGCCAGCCGCCGACATGTCCGACGACTATTGGATCGTCCCCACGACCACGGGCCAAAGTTGGCCAGCCGCCGACATGTCCGACGACTATAGGGTCGTCCCCACGACCCCGGGACTAGATTGGTCCGCCACCGTCTTGTTCGACGACTATAGGGTCGTCCCCACGACCCCGGGACTAGATTGGCCCGCCAGCGTCATGTCCAACGACTATAGGGTCGTCCCCACAACCACGGGCCAAAGTTGGCCAGCCGCCGAAATGTCCGACGACTATTGGATCGTCCCCACGACCACGGGCCAAAGTTGGCCAGCCGCCGACATGTCCGACGACTATAGGGTCGTCCCCACGACCCCGGGACAAGGTTGGCCCGCCGCCGACTTGTCCGACGACTATAGGGTCGTACCCATGACCCTGGGACTAGGCTGACAAGCCGCCAACATGTCCGACGACTATAGGGTCGTCCCCACGACCCCGGGCCAAAGATGTCCAGCCGCCGTCTGGTCCTACGACTATAGGGTAGTCCCCACGACCCCGGGACTAGATTGGCCCGCCAGCGTCATGTCCAACGACTATAGGGTCGTCCCCACAACCACGGGCCAAAGTTGGCCAGCCGCCGACATGTTCGACGACTATAGGGTCGTCCCCACGACCCCGGGCCAAAGATGTCCAGCCGCCGACATGTCCGACGACTATAGGGTCGTCCCCACGACCCCGGGCCAAAGTTGGCCAGCTGCCGACATGTCCGACGACTATAGGGTCGTCCCCACGACCCCGGGACAAGGTTGGCCCGCCGCCGACTTGTCCGACGACTATAGGGTCGTACCCACCACCCCGGGACTACGCTGACAAGCCGCCAACATGTCCGACGACTATAGGGTCGTCCCCACGACCCCGGGCCAAAGATGTCCAGCCGCCGTCTTGTCCGACGACTATAGGGTCGTCCCCACGACCCCGAGTCCAGGTTGGCCAGCCGCCGGCATTTCCGACGACTATAGAGTCGTCCCCACGACCCCGGGCCAAAGTTGGCCAGCCGCCGACATGTCCGACGACTATAGGGTCGTCCCCACGACCCCGAGACTAGATTGGCCCTCCACCGTCATGTCCGACGACAATAGGGTCGTCCCCACGACCCCGGGTCCAGGTTGGCCAGCCGCCGACATTTCCGACGACTATAGAGTCGTCCCCACGACACCGGGCCAAAGTTGGCCAGCCGCCGACATGTCCGACGACTATAGGGTCGTCCCCACGACCCCGGGACTAGATTGGCCCGCCACCGTCATGTCCGACGACAATAGGGTCGTCCCCACGACCCCGGGTCTAGGTTGGCCAGCCGCCGACTTGTCCGACGACTATAGGGTCGTACCCACGACCCCGGGACTAGGCTGACAAGCCGCCAACATGTCCGACGACTATAGGGTCGTCCCCACGACCCCGGGACTAGATTGGCGCGCCACCGTCATGTCCAACGACTATAGGGTCGTCCCCACAACCACGGGCCAAAGTTGGCCAGCCGCCGACATGTCCGACGACTATTGGATCGTCCCCACGACCCCGAGACTAGATTGGCCCGCCACCGTCATGTCCGACGACAATAGGGTCGTCCCCACGACCCCGGGTCCAGGTTTGCCAGCCGCCGACATTTCCGACGACTGTAGGGTCGTCCCCACGACCCCGGGACTAGATTGGCCCGCCACCGTCAAGTCCGACGACTATAGGGTCGTCCCCACGACCTCGGGACTAGGTTGGCCAGCCGCCGACATGTCCGACGAATATAGGGTCGTCCCCACGACCCCGGGACTAGATTGGTCCGCCACCGTCTTGTCCGACGACTATAGGGTCGACCCCACGACCCCGGGCCAAAGTTGACCAGCTGCCGACATTTCCGACGACTATAGAGTCGTCCCCACGACACCGGGCCAAAGTTGGCCAGCCGCCGACATGTCCGACGACTATAGGGTCGTCCCCACGACCCCGGGACTAGATTGGCCCGCCACCGTCATGTCCGACGACAATAGGGTCGTCCCCACGACCCCGGGTCTAGGTTGGCCAGCCGCCGACTTGTCCGACGACTATAGGGTCGTACCCACGACCCCGGGACTAGGCTGACAAGCCGCCAACATGTCCGACGACTATAGGGTCGTCCCCACGACCCCGGGACTAGATTGGCCCGCCACCGTCATGTCCAACGACTATAGGGTCGTTCCCACAACCACGGGCCAAAGTTGGCCAGCCGCCGACATGTCCGACGACTATTGGATCGTCCCCACGACCACGGGCCAAAGTTGGCCAGCCGCCGACATGTCCGACGACTATAGGGTCGTCCCCACGACCCCGGGACTAGATTGGTCCGCCACCGTCTTGTCCGACGACTATAGGGTCGTCCCCACGACCCCGAGTCCAGGTTGGCCAGCCGCCGACATTTCCGACGACTATAGAGTCGTCCCCACGACCCCGGGCCAAAGTTGGCCAGCCGCCGACATGTCCGACGACTATAGGGTCGTCCCCACGAACCCGAGACTAGATTGGCCCGCCACTGTCATGTCCGACGACAATAGGGTCGTCCCCACGACCCCGGGTCCAGGTTGGCCAGCCGCCGACATTTCCGACGACTATAGAGTCGTCCCCACGACACCGGGCCAAAGTTGGCCAGCCGCCGACATGTCCGACGACTATAGGGTCGTCCCCACGACCCCGGGACTAGATTGGCCCGCCACCGTCATGTCCGACGACAATAGGGTCGTCCCCACGACCCCGGGTCTAGGTTGGCCAGCCGCCGACTTGTCCGACGACTATAGGGTCGTACCCACGACCCCGGGACTAGGCTGACAAGCCGCCAACATGTCCGACGACTGTAGGGTCGTCCCCACGACCCCGGGACTAGATTGGCGCGCCACCGTCATGTCCAACGACTATAGGGTCGTCCCCACAACCACGGGCCAAAGTTGGCCAGCCGCCGACATGTCCGACGACTATTGGATCGTCCCCACGACCACGGGCCAAAGTTGGCCAGCCGCCGACATGTCCGACGACTATAGGGTCGTCCCCACGACCCCGGGACTAGATTGGTCCGCCACCGTCTTGTTCGACGACTATAGGGTCGTCCCCACGACCCCGGGACTAGATTGGCCCGCCAGCGTCATGTCCAACGACTATAGGGTCGTCCCCACAACCACGGGCCAAAGTTGGCCAGCCGCCGAAATGTCCGACGACTATTGGATCGTCCCCACGACCACGGGCCAAAGTTGGCCAGCCGCCGACATGTCCGACGACTATAGGGTCGTCCCCACGACCCCGGGACAAGGTTGGCCCGCCGCCGACTTGTCCGACGACTATAGGGTCGTACCCATGACCCTGGGACTAGGCTGACAAGCCGCCAACATGTCCGACGACTATAGGGTCGTCCCCACGACCCCGGGCCAAAGATGTCCAGCCGCCGTCTGGTCCTACGACTATAGGGTAGTCCCCACGACCCCGGGACTAGATTGGCCCGCCAGCGTCATGTCCAACGACTATAGGGTCGTCCCCACAACCACGGGCCAAAGTTGGCCAGCCGCCGACATGTTCGACGACTATAGGGTCGTCCCCACGACCCCGGGCCAAAGATGTCCAGCCGCCGACATGTCCGACGACTATAGGGTCGTCCCCACGACCCCGGGCCAAAGTTGGCCAGCTGCCGACATGTCCGACGACTATAGGGTCGTCCCCACGACCCCGGGACAAGGTTGGCCCGCCGCCGACTTGTCCGACGACTATAGGGTCGTACCCACCACCCCGGGACTACGCTGACAAGCCGCCAACATGTCCGACGACTATAGGGTCGTCCCCACGACCCCGGGCCAAAGATGTCCAGCCGCCGTCTTGTCCGACGACTATAGGGTCGTCCCCACGACCCCGAGTCCAGGTTGGCCAGCCGCCGGCATTTCCGACGACTATAGAGTCGTCCCCACGACCCCGGGCCAAAGTTGGCCAGCCGCCGACATGTCCGACGACTATAGGGTCGTCCCCACGACCCCGAGACTAGATTGGCCCTCCACCGTCATGTCCGACGACAATAGGGTCGTCCCCACGACCCCGGGTCCAGGTTGGCCAGCCGCCGACATTTCCGACGACTATAGAGTCGTCCCCACGACACCGGGCCAAAGTTGGCCAGCCGCCGACATGTCCGGCGACTATAGGGTCGTCCCCACGACCCCGGGACTAGATTGGCCCGCCACCGTCATGTCCGACGATTATAGGGTCGTCCCCACGACCCCGGGACAAGCTTGGCCCGCCGCCGAATTGTTCGACGACTATAGGGTCGTCCCCACGACCCCGGGACTAGATTGGCCCGCCACCGTCATGTCCGACGACAATAGGGTCGTCCCCACGACCCCGGGTCTAGGTTGGCCAGCCGCCGACTTGTCCGACGACTATAGGGTCGTATCCACGACCCCGGGACTAGGCTGACAAGCCGCCAACATGTCCGACGACTATAGGGTCGTCCCCACGACCCCGGGACTAGATTGGCCCGCCACCGTCATGTCCAACGACTATAGGGTCGTTCCCACAACCACGGGCCAAAGTTGGCCAGCCGCCGACATGTCCGACGACTATTGGATCGTCCCCACGACCACGGGCCAAAGTTGGCCAGCCGCCGACATGTCCGACGACTATAGGGTCGTCCCCACGACCCCGGGACTAGATTGGTCCGCCACCGTCTTGTCCGACGACTATAGGGTCGTCCCCACGACCCCGA
This sequence comes from Andrena praecox, assembly GCA_963932275.1. NCBI lineage: Eukaryota > Metazoa > Arthropoda > Insecta > Hymenoptera > Andrenidae > Andrena > Andrena praecox. The sequence continues at coordinate 135,888 of CAWVQO010000272.1, forward strand.
GTCCAGGTTGGCCAGCCGCCGACATTTCCGACGACTATAGAGTCGTCCCCACGACCCCGGGCCAAAGTTGGCCAGCCGCCGACATGTCCGACGACTATAGGGTCGTCCCCACGAACCCGAGACTAGATTGGCCCGCCACTGTCATGTCCGACGACAATAGGGTCGTCCCCACGACCCCGGGTCCAGGTTGGCCAGCCGCCGACATTTCCGACGACTATAGAGTCGTCCCCACGACACCGGGCCAAAGTTGGCCAGCCGCCGACATGTCCGACGACTATAGGGTCGTCCCCACGACCCCGGGACTAGATTGGCCCGCCACCGTCATGTCCGACGACAATAGGGTCGTCCCCACGACCCCGGGTCTAGGTTGGCCAGCCGCCGACTTGTCCGACGACTATAGGGTCGTACCCACGACCCCGGGACTAGGCTGACAAGCCGCCAACATGTCCGACGACTATAGGGTCGTCCCCACGACCCCGGCACTAGATTGGCGCGCCACCGTCATGTCCAACGACTATAGGGTCGTCCCCACAACCACGGGCCAAAGTTGGCCAGCCGCCGACATGTCCGACGACTATTGGATCGTCCCCACGACCACGGGCCAAAGTTGGCCAGCCGCCGACATGTCCGACGACTATAGGGTCGTCCCCACGACCCCGGGACTAGATTGGTCCGCCACCGTCTTGTTCGACGACTATAGGGTCGTCCCCACGACCCCGGGACTAGATTGGCCCGCCAGCGTCATGTCCAACGACTATAGGGTCGTCCCCACAACCACGGGCCAAAGTTGGCCAGCCGCCGACATGTCCGACGACTATAGGGTCGTCCCCACGACCCCGGGACAAGGTTGGCCCGCCGCCGACTTGTCCGACGACTATAGGGTCGTACCCATGACCCTGGGACTAGGCTGACAAGCCGCCAACATGTCCGACGACTATAGGGTCGTCCCCACGACCCCGGGTCAAAGATGTCCAGCCGCCGACATGTCCGACGACTATAGGGTCGTCCCCACGACCCCGGGACTAGATTGGCCCGCCAGCGTCATGTCCAACGACTATAGGGTCGTCCCCACAACCACGGGCCAAAGTTGGCCAGCCGCCGACATGTCCGACGACTATAGGGTCGTCCCCACGACCCCGGGCCAAAGTTGGCCAGCTGCCGACATGTCCGACGACTATAGGGTCGTCCCCACAACCACGGGCCAAAGATGTCCAGCCGCCGTATTGTCCTACGACTATAGGGTAGTCCCCACGACCCCGGGACTAGATTGGCCCGCCAGCGTCATGTCCAACGACTATAGGGTCGTCCCCACAACCACGGGCCAAAGATGTCCAGCCGCCGTCTTGTCCGACGACTATAGGGTCGTCCCCACGACCCCGAGTCCAGGTTGGCCAGCCGCCGGCATTTCCGACGACTATAGAGTCGTCCCCACGACCCCGGGCCAAAGTTGGCCAGCCGCCGACATGTCCGACGACTATAGGGTCGTCCCCACGACCCCGAGACTAGATTGGCCCGCCACCGTCATGTCCGACGACAATAGGGTCGTCCCCACGACCCCGGGTCCAGGTTGGCCAGCCGCCGACATTTCCGACGACTATAGAGTCGTCCCCACGACACCGGGCCAAAGTTGGCCAGCCGCCGACATGTCCGGCGACTATAGGGTCGTCCCCACGACCCCGGGACTAGATTGGCCCGCCACCGTCATGTCCGACGATTATAGGGTCGTCCCCACGACCCCGGGACAAGCTTGGCCCGCCGCCGAATTGTTCGACGACTATAGGGTCGTCCCCACGACCCCGGGACTAGATTGGCCCGCCACCGTCATGTCCGACGACAATAGGGTCGTCCCCACGACCCCGGGTCTAGGTTGGCCAGCCGCCGACTTGTCCGACGACTATAGGGTCGTACCCACGACCCCGGGACTAGGCTGACAAGCCGCCAACATGTCCGACGACTATAGGGTCGTCTCCACGACCCCGGGCCAAAGATGTCCAGCCGCCGTCTTGTCCGACGACTATAGGGTCGTCCCCACGACCCCGGGACTAGATTGGTCCGCCACCGTCTTGTCCGACGACTATAGGGTCGTCCCCACGACCCCGGGCCAAAGTTGACCAGCCGCCGACATGTCCGACGACTATAGGGTCGTCCCCACGACCCCGGGACTAGGCTGACAAGCCGCCAACATGTCCGACGACTATAGGGTCGTCCCCACGACCCTGGGACTAGGTTGGCCAGCCGCCGACTTGTCCGACGACTATAGGGTCGTACCCACGACCCCGGGACTAGGCTGACAAGCCGCCAACATGTCCGACGACTATAGGGTCGTCCCCACGACCCCGGGCCCAAGATGTCCAGCCGCCGTCTTGTCCGACGACTATAGGGTCGTCCCCACGACCCCGGGACTAGATTGGCCCGCCACCGTCATGTCCAACGACTATAGGGTCGTCCCCACAACCACGGGCCAAAGTTGGCCAGCCGCCGACATGTCCGACGACTATTGGATCGTCCCCACGACCACGGGCCAAAGTTGGCCAGCCGCCGACATGTCCGACGATTATAGGGTCGTCCCCACGACCCCGGGACTAGATTGGTCCGCCACCGTCTTGTCCGACGACTATAGGGTCGTCCCCACGACCACGGGCCAAAGTTGACCAGCCGCCGACATGTCCGACGACTATAGGGTCGTCCCCACGACCCCGGGACTAGATTGGCCCGCCACCGTCATGTCCGACGATTATAGGGTCGTCCCCACGACCGCGAGACTAGATTGGCCCGCCACCGTCATGTCCGACGACAATAGGGTCGTCCCCACGACCCCGGGTCCAGGTTGGCCAGCCGCCGACATTTCCGACGACTATAGAGTCGTCACCACGACACCGGGCCAAAGTTGGCCAGCCGCCGACATGTCCGACGACTATAGGGTCGTCCCCGCGACCCCGGGACAAGGTTGGCCCGCCGCCGACTTGTCCGACGACTATAGGGTCGTACCCACGACCCTGGGACTAGGCTGACAAGCCGCCAACATGTCCGACGACTATAGGGTCGTCCCCACGACCCCGGGCCAAAGATGTCCAGCCGCCGTCTTGTCCTACGACTATAGGGTAGTCCCCACGACCCCGGGACTAGATTGGCCCGCCAGCGTCATGTCCAACGACTATAGGGTCGTCCCCACAACCACGGGCCAAAGTTGGCCAGCCGCCGACATGTCCGACGACTATAGGGTCGTCCCCACGACCCCGGGCCAAAGTTGGCCAGCTGCCGACATGTCCGACGACTATAGGGTCGTCCCCACGACCCCGGGACAAGGTTGGCCCGCCGCCGACTTGTCCGACGACTATAGGGTCGTACCCACCACCCCGGGACTACGCTGACAAGCCGCCAACATGTCCGACGACTATAGGGTCGTCCCCACGACCCCGGGCCAAAGATGTCCATCCGCCGTCTTGTCCGACGACTATAGGGTCGTCCCAACGACCCCGAGTCCAGGTTGGCCAGCCGCCGACATTTCCGACGACTATAGAGTCGTCCCCACGACCCCGGGTCAAAGTTGGCCAGCCGCCGACATGTCCAACGACTATAGGGTCGTCCCCACGACCCCGATACTAGATTGGCCCGCCACCGTCATGTCCGACGATTACAGGGTCGTCCCCACGACCCCGGGACAAGCTTGGCCCGCCGCCGACATGTCCGACGATTATAGGGTCGTCCCCACGACCCCGGGACTAGATTGGTCCGCCACCGTCTTGTCCGACGACTATAGGGTCGTCCCCACGACCACGGGCCAAAGTTGACCAGCCGCCGACATGTCCGACGACTATAGGGTCGTCCCCACGACCCCGGGACTAGATTGGCCCGCCACCGTCATGTCCGACGATTATAGGGTCGTCCCCACGACCGCGAGACTAGATTGGCCCGCCACCGTCATGTCCGACGACAATAGGGTCGTCCCCACGACCCCGGGTCCAGGTTGGCCAGCCGCCGACATTTCCAACGACTATAGAGTCGTCCCCACGACACCGGGCCAAAGTTGGCCCGCCACCGTCATGTCCGACGACAATAGGGTCGTCCCCACGACCCCGGGTTCAGGTTGGCCAGCCGCCGACATTTCCGACGACTATAGAGTCGTCCCCACGACACCGGGCCAAAGTTGGCCAGCCGCCGACATGTCCGACGATTATAGGGTCGTCCCCACGACCCCGGGACAAGGTTGGCCCGCCGCCGACTTGTCCGACGACTATAGGGTCGTACCCACGACCCTGGGACTAGGCTGACAAGCCGCCAACATGTCCGACGACTATAGGGTCGTCCCCACGACCCCGGGCCAAAGATGTCCAGCCGCCGTCTTGTCCGACGACTATAGGGTCGTCCCCACGACCCCGGAACTAGATTGGCCCGCCACCGTCATGTCCAACGACTATAGGGTCGTCCCCACAACCACGGGCCAAAGTTGGCCAGCCGCCGACATGTCCGACGACTATAGGGTCGTCCCCACGACCCCGGGCCAAAGTTGGCAAGCCGCCGAAATGTCCGACGACTATAGGGTCGTCCCCACGACCCCGGGACTAGGTTGGCCAGCCGTCGACATGTCGGACGACTATAGGGTCGTCCCGACGACCCCGGGCCAATGTTGGCCAATCGCCAACATGTCCGACGACTATAGGGTCGTCCCTACGACCCCGGGACTAGATTGGCCCGCCACCGTCATGTCCAACGATTATAGGGTCGTCCCCACGACCCCGGGACTAGATTGGCCCGCCACCGTCATGTCCGACGAATATAGGGTCGTCCCACCGACCCCGGGACAAGGGTGGCCCGCCGCCGACTTGTCCGACGACTATAGGGTCGTACCCACCACCCCGGGACTAGGCTGACAAGCCGCCAACATGCCCGACGACTATAGGGTCGTCCCCACGACCCCGGGCCAAAGATGTCCAGCCGCCGTCTTGTCCGACGACTATAGGGTCGTCCCCACGACCCCGAGTCCAGGTTGGCCAGCCGCCGACATTTCCGACGACTATAGAGTCGACCCACGACCCCGGGCCAAAGTTGGCCAGCCGCCGACATGTCCGACGACTATAGGGTCGTCCCCACGACCCCGGGACTAGATTGGCCCGCCACCGTCATGTCCGACGATTATAGGGTCGTCCCCACGACCCCGGGACAAGCTTGGCCCGCCGCCGAATTGTTCGACGACTATAGGGTCGTCCCCACGACCCCGGGACTAGATTGGCCCGCCACCGTCATGTCCGACGACAATAGGGTCGTCCCCACGATCCCGGGTCCAGGTTGGCCAGCCGCCGACTTGTCCAACGACTATAGGGTCGTACCCACGACCCCGGGACTAGGCTGACAAGCCGCCAACATGTCCGACGACTATAGGGTCGTCCCCACGACCCCGGGCCAAAGATGTCCAGCCGCCGTCTTGTCCGACGACTATAGGGACGTCCCCACGACCCCGGGACTAGATTGGCCCGCCACCGTCATGTCCGACGAATATAGGGTCGTCCCCACGACCGCGAGACTAGATTGGCCCGCCACCGTCATGTCCGACGACAATAGGGTCGTCCCCACGATCCCGGGTCCAGGTTGGCCAGCCGCCGACATTTCCGACGACTATAGAGTCGTCCCCACGACCCCGAGACTAGATTGGCCCGCCACCGTCATGTCCGACGACAATAGGGTCGTCCCCACGACCCCGGGTCCAGGTTTGCCAGCCGCCGACATTTCCGACGACTGTAGGGTCGTCCCCACGACCCCGGGACTAGATTGGCCCGCCACCGTCAAGTCCGACGACTATAGGGTCGTCCCCACGACCTCGGGACTAGGTTGGCCAGCCGCCGACATGTCCGACGAATATAGGGTCGTCCCCACGACCCCGGGACTAGATTGGTCCGCCACCGTCTTGTCCGACGACTATAGGGTCGACCCCACGACCCCGGGCCAAAGTTGACCAGCCGCCGACATGTCCGACGACTATAGAGTCGTCCCCACGACACCGGGCCAAAGTTGGCCAGCCGCCGACATGTCCGACGACTATAGGGTCGTCCCCACGACCCCGGGACTAGATTGGCCCGCCACCGTCATGTCCGACGACAATAGGGTCGTCCCCACGACCCCGGGTCTAGGTTGGCCAGCCGCCGACTTGTCCGACGACTATAGGGTCGTACCTACGACCCCGGGACTAGGCTGACAAGCCGCCAACATGTCCGACGACTATAGGGTCGTCCCCACGACCCCGGGACTAGATTGGCCCGCCACCGTCATGTCCAACGACTATAGGGTCGTTCCCACAACCACGGGCCAAAGTTGGCCAGCCGCCGACATGTCCGACGACTATTGGATCGTCCCCACGACCACGGGCCAAAGTTGGCCAGCCGCCGACATGTCCGACGACTATAGGGTCGTCCCCACGACCCCGGGACTAGATTGGTCCGCCACCGTCTTGTCCGACGACTATAGGGTCGTCCCCACGACCCCGAGTCCAGGTTGGCCAGCCGCCGACATTTCCGACGACTATAGAGTCATCCCCACGACCCCGGGCCAAAGTTGGCCAGCCGCCGACATGTCCGACGACTATAGGGTCGTCCCCACGAACCCGAGACTAGATTGGCCCGCCACTGTCATGTCCGACGACAATAGGGTCGTCCCCACGACCCCGGGTCCAGGTTGGCCAGCCGCCGACATTTCCGACGACTATAGAGTCGTCCCCACGACACCGGGCCAAAGTTGGCCAGCCGCCGACATGTCCGACGACTATAGGGTCGTCCCCACGACCCCGGGTCCAGGTTGGCCAGCCGCCGACATTTCCGACGACTATAGAGTCGTCCCCACGACACCGGGCCAAAGTTGGCCAGCCGCCGACATGTCCGACGACTATAGGGTCGTCCCCGCGACCCCGGGACAAGGTTGGCCCGCCGCCGTCTTGTCCTACGACTATAGGGTAGTCCCCACGACCCCGGGACTAGATTGGCCCGCCAGCGTCATGTCCAACGACTATAGGGTCGTCCCCACAACCACGGGCCAAAGTTGGCCAGCCGCCGACATGTCCGACGACTATAGGGTCGTCCCCACGACCCCGGGCCAAAGTTGGCCAGCTGCCGACATGTCCGACGACTATAGGGTCGTCCCCACGACCCCGGGACAAGGTTGGCCCGCCGCCGACTTGTCCGACGACTATAGGGTCGTACCCACCACCCCGGGACTACGCTGACAAGCCGCCAACATGTCCGACGACTATAGGGTCGTCCCCACGACCCCGGGCCAAAGATGTCCATCCGCCGTCTTGTCCGACGACTATAGGGTCGTCCCAACGACCCCGAGTCCAGGTTGGCCAGCCGCCGACATTTCCGACGACTATAGAGTCGTCCCCACGACCCCGGGTCAAAGTTGGCCAGCCGCCGACATGTCCAACGACTATAGGGTCGTCCCCACGACCCCGAGACTAGATTGGCCCGCCACCGTCATGTCCGACGATTACAGGGTCGTCCCCACGACCCCGGGACAAGCTTGGCCCGCCGCCGACATGTCCGACGATTATAGGGTCGTCCCCACGACCCCGGGACTAGATTGGTCCGCCACCGTCTTGTCCGACGACTATAGGGTCGTCCCCACGACACCGGGCCAAAGTTGGCCAGCCGCCGACATGTCCGACGACTATAGGGTCGTCCCCACGACCCCGGGACAAGGTTGGCCCGCCGCCGACTTGTCCGACGACTATAGGGTCGTACCCACGACCCTGGGACTAGGCTGACAAGCCGCCAACATGTCCGACGACTATAGGGTCGTCCCCACGACCCCGGGCCAAAGATGTCCAGCCGCCGTCTTGTCCTACGACTATAGGGTAGTCCCCACGACCCCGGGACTAGATTGGCCCGCCAGCGTCATGTCCAACGACTATAGGGTCGTCCCCACAACCACGGGCCAAAGTTGGCCAGCCGCCGACATGTCCGACGACTATAGGGTCGTCCCCACGACCCCGGGCCAAAGTTGGCCAGCTGCCGACATGTCCGACGACTATAGGGTCGTCCCCACGACCCCGGGACAAGGTTGGCCCGCCGCCGACATGTCCGACGACTATAGGGTCGTCCCCACGACCCCGGGACTAGATTGGTCCGCCACCGTCTTGTTCGACGACTATAGGGTCGTCCCCACGACCCCGGGACTAGATTGGCCCGCCAGCGTCATGTCCAACGACTATAGGGTCGTCCCCACAACCACGGGCCAAAGTTGGCCAGCCGCCGACATGTCCGACGACTATAGGGTCGTCCCCACGACCCCGGGACAAGGTTGGCCCGCCGCCGACTTGTCCGACGACTATAGGGTCGTACCCATGACCCTGGGACTAGGCTGACAAGCCGCCAACATGTCCGACGACTATAGGGTCGTCCCCACGACCCCGGGACTAGATTGGCCCGCCACCGTCATGTCCGACGACAATAGGGTCGTCCCCACGACCCCGGGTCTAGGTTGGCCAGCCGCCGACTTGTCCGACGACTATAGGGTCGTACCCACGACCCCGGGACTAGGCTGACAAGCCGCCAACATGTCCGACGACTATAGGGTCGTCCCCACGACCCCGGGACTAGATTGGCGCGCCACCGTCATGTCCAACGACTATAGGGTCGTCCCCACAACCACGGGCCAAAGTTGGCCAGCCGCCGACATGTCCGACGACTATTGGATCGTCCCCACGACCACGGGCCAAAGTTGGCCAGCCGCCGACATGTCCGACGACTATAGGGTCGTCCCCACGACCCCGGGACTAGATTGGTCCGCCACCGTCTTGTTCGACGACTATAGGGTCGTCCCCACGACCCCGGGACTAGATTGGCCCGCCAGCGTCATGTCCAACGACTATAGGGTCGTCCCCACAACCACGGGCCAAAGTTGGCCAGCCGCCGACATGTCCGACGACTATAGGGTCGTCCCCACGACCCCGGGACAAGGTTGGCCCGCCGCCGACTTGTCCGACGACTATAGGGTCGTACCCATGACCCTGGGACTAGGCTGACAAGCCGCCAACATGTCCGACGACTATAGGGTCGTCCCCACGACCCCGGGCCAAAGATGTCCAGCCGCCGTCTGGTCCTACGACTATAGGGTAGTCCCCACGACCCCGGGACTAGATTGGCCCGCCAGCGTCATGTCCAACGACTATAGGGTCGTCCCCACAACCACGGGCCAAAGTTGGCCAGCCGCCGACATGTCCGACGACTATAGGGTCGTCCCCACGACCCCGGGCCAAAGTTGGCCAGCTGCCGACATGTCCGACGACTATAGGGTCGTCCCCACAACCACGGGCCAAAGATGTCCAGCCGCCGTATTGTCCTACGACTATAGGGTAGTCCCCACGACCCCGGGACTAGATTGGCCCGCCAGCGTCATGTCCAACGACTATAGGGTCGTCCCCACAACCACGGGCCAAAGTTGGCCAGCCGCCGACATGTCCGACGACTATAGGGTCGTCCCCACGACCCCGGGACAAGGTTGGCCCGCCGCCGACTTGTCCGACGACTATAGGGTCGTACCCATGACCCTGGGACTAGGCTGACAAGCCGCCAACATGTCCGACGACTATAGGGTCGTCCCCACGACCCCGGGCCAAAGATGTCCAGCCGCCGACATGTCCGACGACTATAGGGTCGTCCCCACGACCCCGGGCCAAAGTTGGCCAGCTGCCGACATGTCCGACGACTATAGGGTCGTCCCCACGACCCCGGGACAAGGTTGGCCCGCCGCCGACTTGTCCGACGACTATAGGGTCGTACCCACCACCCCGGGACTACGCTGACAAGCCGCCAACATGTCCGACGACTATAGGGTCGTCCCCACGACCCCGGGCCAAAGATGTCCAGCCGCCGTCTTGTCCGACGACTATAGGGTCGTCCCCACGACCCCGAGTCCAGGTTGGCCAGCCGCCGGCATTTCCGACGACTATAGAGTCGTCCCCACGACCCCGGGCCAAAGTTGGCCAGCCGCCGACATGTCCGACGACTATAGGGTCGTCCCCACGACCCCGAGACTAGATTGGCCCGCCACCGTCATGTCCGACGACAATAGGGTCGTCCCCACGACCCCGGGTCCAGGTTGGCCAGCCGCCGACATTTCCGACGACTATAGAGTCGTCCCCACGACACCGGGCCAAAGTTGGCCAGCCGCCGACATGTCCGGCGACTATAGGGTCGTCCCCACGACCCCGGGACTAGATTGGCCCGCCACCGTCATGTCCGACGATTATAGGGTCGTCCCCACGACCCCGGGACAAGCTTGGCCCGCCGCCGAATTGTTCGACGACTATAGGGTCGTCCCCACGACCCCGGGACTAGATTGGCCCGCCACCGTCATGTCCGACGACAATAGGGTCGTCCCCACGACCCCGGGTCTAGGTTGGCCAGCCGCCGACTTGTCCGACGATTATAGGGTCGTACCCACGACCCCGGGACTAGGCTGACAAGCCGCCAACATGTCCGACGACTATAGGGTCGTCCCCACGACCCCGGGCCAAAGATGTCCAGCCGCCGTCTTGTCCGACGACTATAGGGTCGTCCCCACGACCCCGAGTCCAGGTTGGCCAGCCGCCGGCATTTCCGACGACTATAGAGTCGTCCCCACGACCCCGGGCCAAAGTTGGCCAGCCGCCGACATGTCCGACGACTATAGGGTCGTCCCCACGACCCCGAGACTAGATTGGCCTGCCACCGTCATGTCCGACGACAATAGGGTCGTCCCCACGACCCCGGGTCCAGGTTGGCCAGCCGCCGACATTTCCGACGACTATAGAGTCGTCCCCACGACACCGGGCCAAAGTTGGCCAGCCGCCGTCTTGTCCGACGACTATAGGGTCGTCCCCACGACCCCGGGACAAGGTTGGCCCGCCGCCGACTTGTCCGACGACTATAGGGTCGTACCCACCACCCCAGGACTACGCTGACAAGCCGCCAACATGTCCGACGACTATAGGGTCGTCCCCACGACCCCGGGCCAAAGATGTCCAGCCGCCGTCTTGTCCGACGACTATAGGGTCGTCCCCACGACCCCGAGTCCAGGTTGGCCAGCCGCCGGCATTTCCGCCGACTATAGAGTCGTCCCCACGACCCCGGGCCAAAGTTGGCCAGCCGCCGACATGTCCGACGACTATAGGGTCGTCCCCACGACCCCGAGACTAGATTGGCCCGCCACCGTCATGTCCGACGACAATAGGGTCGTCCCCACGACCCCGGGTCCAGGTTGGCCAGCCGCCGACATTTCCGACGACTATAGAGTCGTCCCCACGACACCGGGCCAAAGTTGGCCAGCCGCCGACATGTCCGGCGACTATAGGGTCGTCCCCACGACCCCGGGACTAGATTGGCCCGCCACCGTCATGTCCGACGATTATAGGGTCGTCCCCACGACCCCGGGACAAGCTTGGCCCGCCGCCGAATTGTTCGACGACTATAGGGTCGTCCCCACGACCCCGGGACTAGATTGGCCCGCCACCGTCATGTCCGACGACAATAGGGTCGTCCCCACGACCCCGGGTCTAGGTTGGCCAGCCGCCGACTTGTCCGACGACTATAGGGTCGTACCCACGACCCCGGGACTAGGCTGACAAGCCGCCAACATGTCCGACGACTATAGGGTCGTCTCCACGACCCCGGGCCAAAGATGTCCAGCCGCCGTCTTGTCCGACGACTATAGGGTCGTCCCCACGACCCCGGGACTAGATTGGTCCGCCACCGTCTTGTCCGACGACTATAGGGTCGTCCCCACGACCCCGGGCCAAAGTTGACCAGCCGCCGACATGTCCGACGACTATAGGGTCGTCCCCACGACCCCGGGACTAGGCTGACAAGCCGCCAACATGTCCGACGACTATAGGGTCGTCCCCACGACCCTGGGACTAGGTTGGCCAGCCGCCGACTTGTCCGACGACTATAGGGTCGTACCCACGACCCCGGGACTAGGCTGACAAGCCGCCAACATGTCCGACGACTATAGGGTCGTCCCCACGACCCCGGGACTAGATTGGCCCGCCACCGTCATGTCCAACGACTATAGGGTCGTTCCCACAACCACGGGCCAAAGTTGGCCAGCCGCCGACATGTCCGACGACTATTGGATCGTCCCCACGACCACGGGCCAAAGTTGGCCAGCCGCCGACATGTCCGACGACTATAGGGTCGTCCCCACGACCCCGGGACTAGATTGGTCCGCCACCGTCTTGTCCGACGACTATAGGGTCGTCCCCACGACCCCGAGTCCAGGTTGGCCAGCCGCCGACATTTCCGACGACTATAGAGTCATCCCCACGACCCCGGGCCAAAGTTGGCCAGCCGCCGACATGTCCGACGACTATAGGGTCGTCCCCACGAACCCGAGACTAGATTGGCCCGCCACTGTCATGTCCGACGACAATAGGGTCGTCCCCACGACCCCGGGTCCAGGTTGGCCAGCCGCCGACATTTCCGACGACTATAGAGTCGTCCCCACGACACCGGGCCAAAGTTGGCCAGCCGCCGACATGTCCGACGACTATAGGGTCGTCCCCACAACCCCGGGTCCAGGTTGGCCAGCCGCCGACATTTCCGACGACTATAGAGTCGTCCCCACGACACCGGGCCAAAGTTGGCCAGCCGCCGACATGTCCGACGACTATAGGGTCGTCCCCGCGACCCCGGGACAAGGTTGGCCCGCCGCCGACTTGTCCGACGACTATAGGGTCGTACCCACGACCCTGGGACTAGGCTGACAAGCCGCCAACATGTCCGACGACTATAGGGTCGTCCCCACGACCCCGGGCCAAAGATGTCCAGCCGCCGTCTTGTCCTACGACTATAGGGTAGTCCCCACGACCCCGGGACTAGATTGGCCCGCCAGCGTCATGTCCAACGACTATAGGGTCGTCCCCACAACCACGGGCCAAAGTTGGCCAGCCGCCGACATGTCCGACGACTATAGGGTCGTCCCCACGACCCCGGGCCAAAGTTGGCCAGCTGCCGACATGTCCGACGACTATAGGGTCGTCCCCACGACCCCGGGACAAGGTTGGCCCGCCGCCGACTTGTCCGACGACTATAGGGTCGTACCCACCACCCCGGGACTACGCTGACAAGCCGCCAACATGTCCGACGACTATAGGGTCGTCCCCACGACCCCGGGCCAAAGATGTCCATCCGCCGTGTTGTCCGACGACTATAGGGTCGTCCCCACGACCCCAGGACTAGATTGGCCCGCCACCGTCATGTCCAACGACAATAGGGTCGTCCCCAACATCCCGGGTCCAGGTTGGCCAGCCGCCGACATTTCCGACGACTATAGTGTCGTCCCTACGACACCGGGCCAAAGTTGGCCAGCCGCCGACATGTCCGACGACTATAGGGTCATCCCCACGACCCCGGGACTAGATTGGCCCGCCACCGTCATGTCCGACGACTATAGGGTCGTCCCCACGACCCCGGGTCCAGGTTGGCCAGCCGCCGACATTTCCGACGACTATAGAGTCGTCCCACGACACCGGGCCAAAGTTGGCCAGCCGCCGTCTTGTCCGACGACTATAGGGTCGTCCCCACGACCCCGGGCCAAAGATGTCCAGCCGCCGTCTTGTCCGACGACTATAGGGTCGTCCCCACGACCCCGGGACTAGATTGGCCCGCCACCGTCAAGTCCGACGACTATAGGGTCGTCCCCACGACCCCGGGTCCAGGTTGGCCAGCCGCCGACATTTCCGACGACTATAGGGTCGTCCCCACAACCACGGGCCAAAGTTGGCCAGCCGCCGACATGTGCGACGACTATAGGGTCGTCCCCACGACCCCGAGACTAGATTGGCCCGCCACCGTCATGTCCGACGACAATAGGGTCGGCCCCACGACTCCGGGTCCAGGTTGGCCAGCCGCCGACATTTCCGACGACTATAGAGTCGTCCCCACGACACCGGTCCAAAGTTGGCCAGCCGCCGACATGTCCGACGACTATAGGGTCGTCCCCACGACCCCAGGACTAGATTGGCCCGCCACCGTCATGTCCAACGACTATAGGGTCGTCCCCACAACCACGGGCCAAAGATGTCCAGCCGCCGTCTTGTCCGACGACTATAGGGTCGTCCCCACGACCCCGGGACTAGATTGGCCCGCCACCGTCATGTCCGACGACAATAGGGTCGTCCCCACGACCCCGGGTCTAGGTTGGCCAGCCGCCGACTTGTCCGACGACTATAGGGTCGTCCCCAGGACCTCGGGACTAGATTGGCCCGCCACCGTCAAGTCCGACGACTATAGGGTCGTCCCCACGACCCCGGGACTAGATTGGCCCGCCACCGTCAAGTCCGACGACTATAGGGTCGTCCCCACGACCTCGGGACTAGGTTGGCCAGCCGCCGAAATGTCCGACGACTGTAGGGTCGTACCCACGACCCCGGGACTAGGCTGAAAATCCGCCAACATGTCCGACGACTATAGGGTCGCCCCCACGACCCCGGGCCAAAGTTGGCCAGCCGCCGACATGTCCGACGATTATAGGGTCGTCCCCACGACCCCGGGACATGGTTGGCCCGCCGCCGACATGTCCGACGAATATAGGGCCGTACCCACGACCCCGGGACTAGGCTGACAAGCCGCCAACATGTCCGTCGACTATAGGGTCGTCCCCACGACCCCGGGCCAAAGTTGGTCAGCCTTCGAAATGTCCGACGACTATAGGGTCGTCCCCACGACCCCGGGCCAAAGTTGGCAAGCCGCTGAAATGTCCGACGACTGTAGGGTCGTCCCCACGACCCCGGGACTACATTGGCCCGCCACCGTCAAGTCCGACGACTATAGGGTCGTCCCCAGGACCTCGGGACTAGATTGGCCCGCCACCGTCAAGTCCGACGACTATAGGGTCGTCTCCACGACCCCGGGCCAAAGTTGGCAAGCCGCCGAAATGTCCGACGACTGTAGGGTCGTCCCCACGACCCCGGGACTAGATTGGCCCGCCACCGTCAAGTCCGACGACTATAGGGTGGTCCCCACGACCTCGGGACTAGGTTGGCCGGCCGCCGACATGTCCGACCACTATTGGGTCGTCCCCACGACACCGGGCCAAAGTTGGCCAGCCGCCGACATGTCCGACGACTATAGGGTCGTCCCCACGACCCCGGGGCAAGGTTGGCCCGCCGCCGACTTGTCCGACGACTATAGGGTCGTACCCACGACCCCGGGACTAGGCTGACAAGCCGCCAACATGTCCGAAGACTATAGGGTTGTCCCTACGACCCCGGGACTAGATTGGCCCGCCACCGTCATGTCCAACGATTATAGGGTCGTCCCCACGACCCCGGGTCTAGGTTGGCCAGCCCCCGACATGTCCGACTACTATAGGGTCGTCCCCAGGACCTCGGGTTTAGATTGGCCCGCTACCGTCATGTCCGAAGACTATAGGGTCGTCCCCACGACCACGGGACTAGATTGGCCCGCCACCGCCATGTCCGACGACAATAGGGTCGTCTCCACGACCCCGGGTCTAGGTTGGCCAGCCGCCGACATGTCCGACGACAATCGGATCGTCCCCACGCCCACGCGCCAAAGTTGGCCAGCCGCCGACGTGTCCGACGACTATTGGATCGTCCCCACGACCACGGGCCAAAGTTGGCCAGCCGCCGACATGTCCGACGACAATCGGATCGTCCCCACGACCACGCGCCAAAGTTGGCCAGCCGCCGACATGTCCGACGACTATAGGGTCGTCCCCACGACCCCGGGACTAGATTGGCCCGCCACCGTCATGTCCAACGACTATAGGGTCGTCCCCACAACCACGGGCCAAAGTTGGCCAGCCGCCGACATGTCCGACGACTGTAGGGTCGTCCCCACGACCCCGGGCCAAAGATGTCCAGCCGCCGTCTTGTCCGACGCCTATAGGGTCGTCCCCACGACCCCGGGACTAGATTGGCCCGCCACCGTCATGTCCAACGACTATAGGGTCGTCCCCATAACCACGGGCCAAAGTTGGCCAGCCGCCGACATGTCCGACGACTGTAGGGTCGTCCCCACGACCCCGGGCCAAAGTTGGCCAGCCGCCGACATGTCCGACGACTATTGGATCGTCCCCACGACCCCGGGCCAAAGTTGG
Organism: Andrena praecox; assembly: GCA_963932275.1. Taxonomy (NCBI): domain Eukaryota; kingdom Metazoa; phylum Arthropoda; class Insecta; order Hymenoptera; family Andrenidae; genus Andrena; species Andrena praecox. The sequence goes on from CAWVQO010000272.1 coordinate 151,977, forward strand.
CCAGCCGCCGACATGTCCGACGACTATAGGGTCGTCCCCACGACCCCGAGACTAGATTGGCCCGCCACCGTCATGTCCGACGACAATAGGGTCGGCCCCACGACTCCGGGTCCAGGTTGGCCAGCCGCCGACATTTCCGACGACTATAGAAACGTCCCCACGACACCGGTTCAAAGTTGGCCAGCCGCCGACATGTCCGACGACTATAGGGTCGTCCCCACGACCCCGGGACTAGATTGGCCCGCCACCGTCATATCCAACGACTATAGGGTCGTCCCCACAACCACGGGCCAAAGTTGGCCAGCCGCCGACATGTCCGACGACTATAGGGTCGTCCCCACGACCCCGGGCCAAAGTTGGCAAGCCGCCGAAATGTCCGACGACTGTAGGGTCGTCCCCACGACCACGGGACTAGGTTGGCCAGCCGCCGACATGTCCGACGACTATAGGGTCGTCCCGACGACCCCGGCCAATGATGGCCAATCGCCAACATGTCCGACGACTATAGGGTCGTCCCTACGACCCCGGGACTAGATTGGCCCGCCACCGTCATGTCCAACGATTATAGGGTCGTCCCCACGACCCCGGGACTAGATTGGCCCGCCACCGTCATGTCGACGAATATAGGGTCGTCCCCACGACCCCGGGACAAGCTTGGCCCGCCGCCGACTTGTCCGACGACTATAGGGTCGTCCCCACGACCCCGGGACTAGATTGGCCCGCCACCGTCATGTCCGACGACAATAGGGTCGTCCCCACGACCCCGGGTCTAGGTTGGCCAGCTGCCGACATGTCCGACGACTATAGAGTCGTCCCCACGACACCGCGCCAAAGTTGGACAGCCGCCGACATGTCCGACTACTATAGGGTCGTCCCCACGACCTCGGGTCTAGATTGGCCCGCCACCGTCATGTCCGACGAATATAGGGTCGTCCCCACGACCCCGGGACAAGCTTGGCCCGCCGCCGACTTGTCCGACGACTATAGGGTCGTCCCCACGACCCCGGGACTAGATTGGCCCGCCACCGTCATGTCCGACGACAATAGGGTCGTCCCCACGACCCCGGGTCTAGGTTGGCCAACTGCCGACATGTCCGACGACTATAGAGTCGTCCCCACGACACCGCGCCAAAGTTGGACAGCCGCCGACATGTCCGACTACTATAGGGTCGTCCCCACGACCTCGGGACTAGATTGGCCCGCTACCGTCAAGTCCGACGACTATAGGGTCGTCCCACGACCCCGGGCCAAAGTTGGCAAGCCGCCGAAATGTCCGACGACTGTAGGGTCGTCCCCACGACCACGGGCCAAAGTTGGCCAGCCGCCGACATGTCCGACGACAATCTAATCGTCCCCACGACCCCGGGCCAAAGTTGGCAAGCCGCCGAAATGTCCGACGACTATAGGGTCGTCCCGACGACCCCGGGCCAATGTTGGCCAATCCCCAACATGTCCGACGACTATAGGGTCGTCCCTACGACCCCGGGACAAGCTTGGCCCGCCGCCGACTTGTCCGACGACTATAGGGTCGTCCCCACGACCCCGGGACTAGATTGGCCCGCCACCGTCATGTCCGACGACAATAGGGTCGTCCCCACGACCCCGGGTCTAGGGTGGCCAGCCGCCGACATGTCTGACGACATTCGGATCGTCCCCACGCCCACGCGCCAAAGTTGGCCAGCCGCCGACATGTCCGACGACTATTGGATCGTCCCCACGACCACGGGCCAAAGTTGGCCAGCCGCCGACATGTCCGACGACAATCGGATCGTCCCCACGACCCCGGGCCAAAGTTGGCAAGCCGCCGAAATGTCCGACGACTATAGGGTCGTCCCGACGACCCCGGGCCAATGTTGGCCAATCCCCAACATGTCCGACGACTATAGGGTCGTCCCTACGACCCCGGGACTAGATTGGCCCGCCACCGTCATGTACAACGATTATAGGGTCGTCCCCACGACCCCGGGACTAGATTGGCCCGCCACCGTCGTGTCCGACGTCTATAGAGTCGTCCCCACGACACCGGGCCAAAGTTGGCCAGCCGCCGACATGTCCGACGACTATAGGGTCGTCCCCACGACCCCGGGACTAGATTGGCCCGCCACCGTCATGTCCGACGATTATAGGGTCGTCCCCACGACCCCGGGACAAGCTTGGCCCGCCGCCGAATTGTTCGACGACTATAGGGTCGTCCCCACGACCCCGGGACTAGATTGGCCCGCCACCGTCATGTCCGACGACAATAGGGTCGTCCCCACGACCCCGGGTCTAGGTTGGCCAGCCGCCGACTTGTCCGACGACTATAGGGTCGTCCCCAGGACCTCGGGACTAGATTGGCCCGCCACCGTCAAGTCCGACGACTATAGGGTCGTCCCCACGACCCCGGGACTAGATTGGCCCGCCACCGTCAAGTCCGACGACTATAGGGTCGTCCCCGCGACCTCGGGACTAGGTTGGCCAGCCGCCGAAATGTCCGACGACTGTAGGGTCGTACCCACGACCCCGGGACTAGGCTGACAATCCGCCAACATGTCCGACGACTATAGGGTCGCCCCCACGACCCCGGGCCAAAGTTGGCCAGCCGCCGACATGTCCGACTGTTTAACTGCTGCCTAGTGGAGGCGGTGTGGATCGCTGGGACTGGCCAGAGAAGAGATGCACTCCAAGGACTTGGTGACGTTGACGGCACGTTTATTAGCCGAACTGGGCGTCGTTGCAACAATATATATAAAACACGCAGAGATATCACGAACAAAACACTACTCACAAAACACGCAGTCAACACGAGACACGAATATGTACAAACTATGTACAGGGCGCTGGGCGCGATGGCTCGAAGGGCCGTTTTACAGGGCTCAAAAACCGGTGGGTCGCAGGGCGACAAAGATTGTGCGGGGTCGTGCGTGCGAGAGCGTTTCGTGGAGTTCGAAGGTGTTCGAGGAACTAACGGTCGGATTCCGGGAAGGCCAACGCTCGAGCCGTGCAAAAACGGGTGACGCGCGTAACCGTCTTGACGAACGGTGCGTCACCGTGTTGACACGCTCTCGCACGCACATTTAAATTCGCGCACCAGCTGAGCGCTGGAGTTCGGCCGCAACACCGACGACTATAGGGTCGTCCCCACGACCCCGGGACATGGTTGGCCCGCCGCCGACATGTCCGACGAATATAGGGCCGTACCCACGACCCCGGGACTAGGCTGACAAGCCGCCAACATGTCCGACGACTATAGGGTCGTCCCCACGACCCCGGGCCAAAGTTGGTCAGCCGCCGAAATGTCCGACGACTATAGGGTCGTCCCCACGACCCCGGGCCAAAGTTGGCAAGCCGCTGAAATGTCCGACGACTTTAGGGTTGTCCCCACGACCCCGGGACTACATTGGCCCGCCACCGTCAAGTCCGACGACAATAGGGTCGTCCCCAGGACCTCGGGACTAGATTGGCCCGCCACCGTCAAGTCCGACGACTATAGGGTCGTCCCCACGACCCCGGGCCAAAGTTGGCAAGCCGCCGAAATGTCCGACGACTGTAGGGTCGTCCCCACGACCCCGGGACTAGATTGGCCCGCCACCGTCAAGTCCGACGACTATAGGGTCGTCTCCACGACCTCGGGACTAGGTTGGCCGGCCGCCGACATGTCCGACCACTATTGGGTCGTCCCCACGACACCGGGCCAAAGTTGGCCAGCCGCCGACATGTCCGACGACTATAGGGTCGTCCCCACGACCCCGGGGCAAGGTTGGCCCGCCGCCGACTTGTCCGACGACTATAGGGTCGTACCCACGACCCCGGGACTAGGCTGACAAGCCGCCAACATGTCCGAAGACTATAGGGTCGTCCCTACGACCCCGGGACTAGATTGGCCCGCCACCGTCATGTCCAACGATTATAGGGTCGTCCCCACGACCCCGGGTCTAGGTTGGCCAGCCCCCGACATGTCCGACGACTATAGAGTCGTCCCCACGACCCCGGGTCTAGGTTGGCCAGCCGCCGACATGTCCGACGACTATAGAGTCGTCCCCACGACACCGGGCCAAAGTTGGACAGCCGCCGACATGTCCGACTACTATAGGGTCGTCCCCAGGACCTCGGGTTTAGATTGGCCCGCTACCGCCATGTCCGAAGACTATAGGGTCGTCCCCACGACCACGGGACTAGATTGGCCCGCCACCGCCATGTCCGACGACAATAGGGTCGTCCCCACGACCCCGGGTCTAGGTTGGCCAGCCGCCGACATGTCCGACGACAATCGGATCGTCCCCACGCCCACGCGCCAAAGTTGGCCAGCCGCCGACATGTCCGACGACTATTGGATCGTCCCCACGACCACGGGCCAAAGTTGGCCAGCCGCCGACATGTCCGACGACAATCGGATCGTCCCCACGACCACGCGCCAAAGTTGGCCAGCCGCCGACATGTCCGACGACTATAGGGTCGTCCCCACGACCCCGGGACTAGATTGGCCCGCCACCGTCATGTCCAACGACTATAGGGTCGTCCCCACAACCACGGGCCAAAGTTGGCCAGCCGCCGACATGTCCGACGACTGTAGGGTCGTCCCCACGACCCCGGGCCAAAGATGTCCAGCCGCCGTCTTGTCCGACGCCTATAGGGTCGTCCCCACGACCCCGGGACTAGATTGGCCCGCCACCGTCATGTCCAACGACTATAGGGTCGTCCCCACAACCACGGGCCAAAGTTGGCCAGCCGCCGACATGTCCGACGAATGTAGGGTCGTCCCCACGACCCCGGGCCAAAGTTGGCCAGCCGCCGACATGTCCGACGACTATTGGATCGTCCCCACGACCCCGGGCCAAAGTTGGCCAGCCGCCGACATGTCCGACGACTATAGGGTCGTCCCCACGACCCCGAGACTAGATTGGCCCGCCACCGTCATGTCCGACGACAATAGGGTCGGCCCCACGACTCCGGGTCCAGGTTGGCCAGCCGCCGACATTTCCGACGACTATAGAGTCGTCCCCACGACACCGGTTCAAAGTTGGCCAGCCGCCGACATGTCCGACGACTATAGGGTCGTCCCCACGACCCCGGGACTAGATTGGCCCGCCACCGTCATATCCAACGACTATAGGGTCGTCCCCACAACCACGGGCCAAAGTTGGCCAGCCGCCGACATGTCCGACGACTATAGGGTCGTCCCCACGACCCCGGGCCAAAGTTGGCAAGCTGCCGAAATGTCCGACGACTGTAGGGTCGTCCCCACGACCACGGGACAAGCTTGGCCCGCCGCCGACTTGTCCGACGACTATAGGGTCGTCCCCACGACCCCGGGACTAGATTGGCCCGCCACCGTCATGTCCGACGACAATAGGGTCGTCCCCACGACCCCGCGTCTAGGTTGGCCAGCCGCCGACATGTCCGACGACTATAGGGTCGTCCCGACGACCCCGGGCCAATGATGGCCAATCGCCAACATGTCCGACGACTATAGGGTCGTCCCTACGACCCCGGGACTAGATTGGCCCGCCACCGTCATGTCCAACGATTATAGGGTCGTCCCCACGACCCCGGGACTAGATTGGCCCGCCACCGTCATGTCCGACGAATATAGGGTCGTCCCCACGACCCCGGGACAAGCTTGGCCCGCCGCCGACTTGTCCGACGACTATAGGGTCGTCCCCACGACCCCGGGACTAGATTGGCCCGCCACCGTCATGTCCGACGACAATAGGGTCGTCCCCACGACCCCGGGTCTAGGTTGGCCAGCTGCCGACATGTCCGACGACTATAGAGTCGTCCCCACGACACCGCGCCAAAGTTGGACAGCCGCCGACATGTCCGACTACTATAGGGTCGTCCCCACGACCTCGGGTCTAGATTGGCCCGCCACCGTCATGTCCGACGAATATAGGGTCGTCCCCACGACCCCGGGACAAGCTTGGCCCGCCGCCGACTTGTCCGACGACTATAGGGTCGTCCCCACGACCCCGGGACTAGATTGGCCCGCCACCGTCATGTCCGACGACAATAGGGTCGTCCCCACGACCCCGGGTCTAGGTTGGCCAGCTGCCGACATGTCCGACGACTATAGAGTCGTCCCCACGACACCGCGCCAAAGTTGGACAGCCGCCGACATGTCCGACTACTATAGGGTCGTCCCCACGACCTCGGGACTAGATTGGCCCGCTACCGTCAAGTCCGACGACTATAGGGTCGTCCCACGACCCCGGGCCAAAGTTGGCAAGCCGCCGAAATGTCCGACGACTGTAGGGTCGTCTCCACGACCCCGGGACTAGATTGGCCCGCCACCGTCAAGTCCGACGACTATAGGGTCGTCCCCACGACCTCGGGACTAGGTTGGCCAGCCGCCGACATGTCCGACCACTATTGGGTCGTCCCCACGACCACGGGCCAAAGTTGGCCAGCCGCCGACATGTCCGACGACTATAGGGTCGTCCCCACGACCCCGGGCCAAAGGTGTCCAGCCGCCGTCTTGTCCGACGCCTATAGGGTCGTCCCCACGACCCCGGGACTAGATTGGCCTGCCACCGTCATGTCCAACGACTATAGGGTCGTCCCCACCACCACGGGCCAAAGTTGGCCAGCCGCCGACATGTTCGACGATTATTGGATCGTCCCCACGACCCCGGGCCAAAGTTGGCCAGCCGCCGACATGTCCGACGACCATAGGGTCGTCCCTACGACCCCGAGACTAGATTGGCCTGCTACCGTCATGTCCGACGACAATAGGGTCGTCCCCACGACCCCGGGTCCAGGTTGGCCAGCCGCCGACATTTCCGACGACTATAGAGTCGTCCCCACGACACCGGGCCAAAGTTGGCCAGCCGCCGAAATGTCCGACGACTATAGGGTCGTCCCCACGACCCCGGGACTAGGTTGGCCAGCCGCCGACATGTCCGACGAATATAGGGTCGTCCCGACGACCCCGGGCCAATGTTGGCCAATCGCCAACATGTCCGACGACTATAGGGTCGTCCCTACGACCCCGGGACTAGATTGGCCCGCCACCGTCATGTCCAACGATTATAGGGTCGTCCCCACGACCCCGGGACTAGATTGGCCCGCCACCGTCATGTCCGACGATTATAGGGTCGTCCCCACGACCCCGGGACAAGCTTGGCCCGCCGCCGACTTGTCCGACGACTATAGGGTCGTCGCCACGACCCCGGGACTAGATTGGCCCGCCACCGTCATGTCCGACGACAATAGGGTCGTCCCCACGACCCCGGGTCTAGGTTGGCCAGCCGCCGACATGTCCGACGACTATAGAGTCGTCCCCACGACACCGGGCCAAAGTTGGACAGCCGCCGACATGTCCGACTACTATAGGGTCGTCCCCAGGACCTCGGGTCTAGATTGGCCCGCTACCGTCATGTCCGAAGACTATAGGGTCGTCCCCACGACCACGGGACTAGATTGGCCCGCCACCGCCATGTCCGACGACAATAGGGTCGTCCCCACGACCCCGGGTCTAGGTTGGCCAGCCGCCGACATGTCCGACGACAATCGGATCGTCCCCACGCCCACGCGCCAAAGTTGGCCAGCCGCCGACATGTCCGACGACTATTGGATCGTCCCCACGACCACGGGCCAAAGTTGGCCAGCCGCCGACATGTCCGACGACAATCGGATCGTCCCCACGACCACGCGCCAAAGTTGGCCAGCCGCCGACATGTCCGACGACTATAGGGTCGTCCCCACGACCCCGGGCCAATGTTGGCCAATCGCCGACATGTCCAACGACTATAGGGTCGTCCCTACGACCCCGGGACTAGATTAGCCCGCCACCGTCATGTCCAACGACTATAGGGTTGTCCCCACGACCACGGGCCAAAGTTGGCATGCCGCCGAAATGTCCGACGACTATAGGGTCGTCCCCACGACCCCGGGCCAAAGTTGGCAAGCCGCCGAAATGTCCGACGACTATAGGGTCGTCCCCACGACCCCGGGACTAGATTGGCCCGCCACCGTCATGTCCGACGACTATAGGGTCGTCCCCACGACCCTGGGCCAAAGTTGGCAAGCCGCCAACACGTCTGACGACTATAGGGTCGTCCCCACGACCCCGGGCCAAAGATGTCCAGCCGCCGTCTTGTCCGACGACTATAGGGTCGTCCCCACGACCCCGAGTCCAGGTTGGCCAGCCGCCGACATTTCCGACGACTATAGAGTCGTCCCCACGACCCCGGGCCAAAGTTGGCCAGCCGCCGACATGTCCGACGACTATAGGGTCGTCCCCACGACCCCGAGACTAGATTGGCCCGCCACCGTCATGTCCGACGACAATAGGGTCGTCCCCACGACCTCGGGTCCAGGTTGGCCAGCCGCCGACATTTCCGACGACTATAGAGTCGTTACCACGACACCGGGCCAAAGTTGGCCAGCCGCCGACATGTCCGACGACTATAGGGTCGTCCCCACGACCCCGGGACTAGATTGGCCCGCCACCGTCATGTCCGACGATTATAGGGTCGTCCCCACGACCCCGGGACAAGGTTGGCCCGCCGCCGACTTGTCCGACGACTATAGGGTCGTACCCACGACCCCGGGACTAGGCTGACAAGCCGCCAACATGTCCGAAGACTATAGGGTCGTCCCCACGACCCCGGGCCAATGATGTCCAGCCGCCGTCTTGTCCGACGACTATAGGGTCGTCCCCAAGACCCCGGGACTAGATTGGCCCGCCACCGTCATGTCCAACGATTATAGGGTCGTCCCCACAACCACGGGCCAAAGTTGGCCAGCCGCCGACATGTTCGACGACTATAGGGTCGTCCCCACGACCCCGGGCCAAAGTTGGCCAGCCGCCGACATTTCCGACGACTATAGGGTCGTCCCCACGACCCCGAGACTAGATTGGCCCGCCACCGTCATGTCCGACGACAATAGGGTCGTCCCCGCGACCTCGGGTCCAGGTTGGCCAGCCGCCGACATTTCCGACGACTATAGAGTCGTCCCCACGACACCGGGCCAAAGTTGGCAAGCCGCCGAAATGTCCGACGACTATAGGGTCGTCCCCACGACCCCGGGACTAGGTTGGCCAGCCGCCGACATGTCCGGCGAATATAGGGTCGTCCCCACGACCCCGGGACTAGATTGGCCCGCCACCGTCATGTCCGACGAATATAGGGTCGTCCCCACGACCCCGGGACAAGCTTGGCCCGCCGCCGACTTGTCCGACGACTATAGGGTCGTCCCCACGACCCCGGGACTAGATTGGCCCGCCACCGTCATGTCCGACGACAATAGGGTCGTCCCCACGACCCCGGGTCTAGGTTGGCCAGCTGCCGACATGTCCGACGACTATAGAGTCGTCCCCACGACACCGCGCCAAAGTTGGACAGCCGCCGACATGTCCGACTACTATAGGGTCGTCCCCACGACCTCGGGTCTAGATTGGCCCGCCACCGTCATGTCCGACGAATATAGGGTCGTCCCCACGACCCCGGGACAAGCTTGGCCCGCCGCCGACTTGTCCGACGACTATAGGGTCGTCCCCACGACCCCGGGACTAGATTGGCCCGCCACCGTCATGTCCGACGACAATAGGGTCGTCCCCACGACCCCGGGTCTAGGTTGGCCAGCTGCCGACATGTCCGACGACTATAGAGTCGTCCCCACGACACCGCGCCAAAGTTGGACAGCCGCCGACATGTCCGACTACTATAGGGTCGTCCCCACGACCTCGGGACTAGATTGGCCCGCTACCGTCAAGTCCGACGACTATAGGGTCGTCCCACGACCCCGGGCCAAAGTTGGCAAGCCGCCGAAATGTCCGACGACTGTAGGGTCGTCTCCACGACCCCGGGACTAGATTGGCCCGCCACCGTCAAGTCCGACGACTATAGGGTCGTCCCCACGACCTCGGGACTAGGTTGGCCAGCCGCCGACATGTCCGACCACTATTGGGTCGTCCCCACGACCACGGGCCAAAGTTGGCCAGCCGCCGACATGTCCGACGACTATAGGGTCGTCCCCACGACCCCGGGCCAAAGGTGTCCAGCCGCCGTCTTGTCCGACGCCTATAGGGTCGTCCCCACGACCCCGGGACTAGATTGGCCTGCCACCGTCATGTCCAACGACTATAGGGTCGTCCCCACCACCACGGGCCAAAGTTGGCCAGCCGCCGACATGTTCGACGATTATTGGATCGTCCCCACGACCCCGGGCCAAAGTTGGCCAGCCGCCGACATGTCCGACGACCATAGGGTCGTCCCTACGACCCCGAGACTAGATTGGCCTGCTACCGTCATGTCCGACGACAATAGGGTCGTCCCCACGACCCCGGGTCCAGGTTGGCCAGCCGCCGACATTTCCGACGACTATAGAGTCGTCCCCACGACACCGGGCCAAAGTTGGCCAGCCGCCGAAATGTCCGACGACTATAGGGTCGTCCCCACGACCCCGGGACTAGGTTGGCCAGCCGCCGACATGTCCGACGAATATAGGGTCGTCCCGACGACCCCGGGCCAATGTTGGCCAATCGCCAACATGTCCGACGACTATAGGGTCGTCCCTACGACCCCGGGACTAGATTGGCCCGCCACCGTCATGTCCAACGATTATAGGGTCGTCCCCACGACCCCGGGACTAGATTGGCCCGCCACCGTCATGTCCGACGATTATAGGGTCGTCCCCACGACCCCGGGACAAGCTTGGCCCGCCGCCGACTTGTCCGACGACTATAGGGTCGTCGCCACGACCCCGGGACTAGATTGGCCCGCCACCGTCATGTCCGACGACAATAGGGTCGTCCCCACGACCCCGGGTCTAGGTTGGCCAGCCGCCGACATGTCCGACGACTATAGAGTCGTCCCCACGACACCGGGCCAAAGTTGGACAGCCGCCGACATGTCCGACTACTATAGGGTCGTCCCCAGGACCTCGGGTCTAGATTGGCCCGCTACCGTCATGTCCGAAGACTATAGGGTCGTCCCCACGACCACGGGACTAGATTGGCCCGCCACCGCCATGTCCGACGACAATAGGGTCGTCCCCACGACCCCGGGTCTAGGTTGGCCAGCCGCCGACATGTCCGACGACAATCGGATCGTCCCCACGCCCACGCGCCAAAGTTGGCCAGCCGCCGACATGTCCGACGACTATTGGATCGTCCCCACGACCACGGGCCAAAGTTGGCCAGCCGCCGACATGTCCGACGACAATCGGATCGTCCCCACGACCACGCGCCAAAGTTGGCCAGCCGCCGACATGTCCGACGACTATAGGGTCGTCCCCACGACCCCGGGCCAATGTTGGCCAATCGCCGACATGTCCAACGACTATAGGGTCGTCCCTACGACCCCGGGACTAGATTAGCCCGCCACCGTCATGTCCAACGACTATAGGGTTGTCCCCACGACCACGGGCCAAAGTTGGCATGCCGCCGAAATGTCCGACGACTATAGGGTCGTCCCCACGACCCCGGGCCAAAGTTGGCAAGCCGCCGAAATGTCCGACGACTATAGGGTCGTCCCCACGACCCCGGGACTAGATTGGCCCGCCACCGTCATGTCCGACGACTATAGGGTCGTCCCCACGACCCTGGGCCAAAGTTGGCAAGCCGCCAACACGTCTGACGACTATAGGGTCGTCCCCACGACCCCGGGCCAAAGATGTCCAGCCGCCGTCTTGTCCGACGACTATAGGGTCGTCCCCACGACCCCGAGTCCAGGTTGGCCAGCCGCCGACATTTCCGACGACTATAGAGTCGTCCCCACGACCCCGGGCCAAAGTTGGCCAGCCGCCGACATGTCCGACGACTATAGGGTCGTCCCCACGACCCCGAGACTAGATTGGCCCGCCACCGTCATGTCCGACGACAATAGGGTCGTCCCCACGACCCCGGGTCCAGGTTGGCCAGCCGCCGACATTTCCGACGACTATAGAGTCGTTACCACGACACCGGGCCAAAGTTGGCCAGCCGCCGACATGTCCGACGACTATAGGGTCGTCCCCACGACCCCGGGACTAGATTGGCCCGCCACCGTCATGTCCGACGATTATAGGGTCGTCCCCACGACCCCGGGACAAGGTTGGCCCGCCGCCGACTTGTCCGACGACTATAGGGTCGTACCCACGACCCCGGGACTAGGCTGACAAGCCGCCAACATGTCCGAAGACTATAGGGTCGTCCCCACGACCCCGGGCCAATGATGTCCAGCCGCCGTCTTGTCCGACGACTATAGGGTCGTCCCCAAGACCCCGGGACTAGATTGGCCCGCCACCGTCATGTCCAACGATTATAGGGTCGTCCCCACAACCACGGGCCAAAGTTGGCCAGCCGCCGACATGTTCGACGACTATAGGGTCGTCCCCACGACCCCGGGCCAAAGTTGGCCAGCCGCCGACATTTCCGACGACTATAGGGTCGTCCCCACGACCCCGAGACTAGATTGGCCCGCCACCGTCATGTCCGACGACAATAGGGTCGTCCCCGCGACCTCGGGTCCAGGTTGGCCAGCCGCCGACATTTCCGACGACTATAGAGTCGTCCCCACGACACCGGGCCAAAGTTGGCAAGCCGCCGAAATGTCCGACGACTATAGGGTCGTCCCCACGACCCCGGGACTAGGTTGGCCAGCCGCCGACATGTCCGGCGAATATAGGGTCGTCCCGACGACCCCGGGCCAATGTTGGCCAATCGCCAACATGTCCGACGACTATAGGGTCGTCCCTACGACCCCGGGACTAGATTGGCCCGCCACCGCCATGTCCAACGATTATAGGGTCGTCCCCACGACCCCGGGACTAGATTGGCCCGCCACCGTCATGTCCGACGATTATAGGGTCGTCCCCACGACCCCGGGACAAGCTTGGCCCGCCGCCGACATGTCCGACGACTATAGAGTCGTCCCCACGACACCGGGCCAAAGTTGGACAGCCGCCGACATGTCCGACTACTATAGGGTCGTCCCCAGGACCTCGGGTCTAGATTGGCCCGCTACCGTCATGTCCGAAGACTATAGGGTCGTCCCACGACCACGGGACTAGATTTGCCCGCCACCGCCATGTCCGACGACAATAGGGTCGTCCCCACGACCCCGGGTCTAGGTTGGCCAGCCGCCGACATGTCCGACGACAATCGGATCGTCCCCACGCCCACGCGCCAAAGTTGGCCAGCCGCCGACATGTCCGACGACTATTGGATCGTCCCCACGACCACGGGCCAAAGTTGGCCAGCCGCCGACATGTCCGACGACAATCGGATCGTCCCCACGACCACGCGCCAAAGTTGGCCAGCCGCCGACATGTCCGACGACTATAGGGTCGTCCCCACGACCCCGGGCCAATGTTGGCCAATCGCCGACATGTCCGACGACTATAGGGTCGTCCCTACGACCCCGAGACTAGATTGGCCCGCCACCGTCATGTCCGACGACTGTACGGTCGTCCCCACGACCCCGGGACTAGATTGGCCCGCCACCGTCAAGTCCGACGACTATAGGGTCGCCCCCACGATCGCGAGACTAGATTGGCCCGCCACCGTCATGTCCGACGACAATAGGGTCGTCCCCACGACCCCGGGTCCAGGTTGGCCAGCCGCCGACATTTCCGACGACTATAGAGTCGTCCCCACGACACCGGGCCAAAGTTGGCCAGCCGCCGCCATGTCCGACGACTATAGGGTCGTCCGCACGACCCCGGGACAAGGTTGGCCCGCCGCCGACTTGTCCGACGGCTATAGGGTCGTCCCCACGACCCCGGGACTAGATTGGCCCGCCACCGTCATGTCCAACGACTATAGGGTCGTCCCCACAACCAGGGGCGAAAGTTGGCCAGCCGCCGCCATGTCCGACGACTATAGGGTCGTCCCCACGACCCCGGGACAAGGTTGGCCCGCCGCCGACTTGTCCGACGGCTATAGGGCCGTCCCCACGACCCGGGACTAGACTGGCCCGCCACCGTCATGTCCGACGACTATAGGGTCGTCCCCACGACCCCCGGACTAGGTTGGCCCGCCACCGTCATGTCCGACGATTATAGGGTCGTCCCCACGACCCCGGGACAAGCTTGGCCCGCCGCCGAATTGTTCGACGACTATAGGGTCGTCCCCACGACCCCGGGACTAGATTGGCCCGCCACCGTCATGTCCGACGACAATAGGGTCGTCCCCCGACCCCGGGCCAAAGATGTCCAGCCGCCGTCTTGTCCGACGACTATAGGGTCGTCCCCACGACCCCGAGTCCAGGTTGGCCAGCGGCCAACATTTCCGACGACTATAGAGTCGTCCCCACGACCCCGGGCCAAAGTTGGCAAGCCGCCGAAATGTCCGACGACTATAGGGTCGTCCCCACGACCCCGGGACTAGGTTGGCCAGCCGCCGACATGTCCGACGACTATAGGGGCGTCCCGACGACCCCGGGCCAATGTTGGCCAATCGCCAACATGTCCGACAACTATAGGGTCCTCCCTACGACCCCGGGACTAGATTGGCCCGCCACCGTCATGTCCAACGATTATAGGGTCGTCCCCACGACCCCGGGACTAGATTGGCCCGCCACCGTCATGTCCGACGATTATAGGGTCGTCCCCACGACCCCGGGACAAGCTTGGCCCGCCGCCGGCTTGTCCGACGACTATAGAGTCGTCCCCTCGACCCCGGGCCAAAGTTGGCAAGCCGCCGAAATGTCCGACGACTATAGGGTCGTCCCCACGACCCCGGGACTAGGTTGGCCAGCCGCCGACATGTCCGACGACTATAGGGGCGTCCCGACGACCCCGGGCCAATGTTGGCCAATCGCCAACATGTCCGACAACTATAGGGTCGTCCCTACGACCCCGGGACTAGATTGGCCCGCCACCGTCATGTCCAACGATTATAGGGTCGTCCCCACGACCCCGGGACTAGATTGGCCCGCCACCGTCATGTCCGACGATTATAGGGTCGTCCCCACGACCCCGGGACAAGCTTGGCCCGCCGCCGACTTGTCTGACGACTATACGGTCGTCCCCACGACCCCGGGACTAGATTGGCCCGCCACCGTCATGTCCGACGACAAGAGGGTCGTCCCCACGACCCCGGGTCTAGGTTGGCCAGCCGCCGACATGTCCGACGACTATAGAGTCGTCCCCACGACACCGCGCCAAAGTTGGACAGCCGCCGACATGTCCGACTACTATAGGGTCGTCCCCAGGACCTCGGGTCTAGATTGGCCCGCTACCGTCATGTCCGAAGACTATAGGGTCGTCCCCACGTCCACGGGACTAGATTGGCCCGCCACCGCCATGTCCGACGACAATAGGGTCGTCCCCACGACCCCGGGTCTAGGTTGGCCAGCCGCCGACATGTCCGACGACAATCGGATCGTCCCCACGCCCACGCGCCAAAGTTGGCCAGCCGCCGACATGTCCGACGACTATTGGATCGTCCCCACGACCACGGGCCAAAGTTGGCCAGCCGCCGACATGTCCGACGACAATCGGATCGTCCCCACGACCACGCGCCAAAGTTGGCCAGCCGCCGACATGTCCGACGACTATAGGGTCGTCCCCACGACCCCGGGCCAATTTTGGCCAATCGCCGACATGTCCAACGACTATCGGGTCGTCCCTACGACCCAGAGACTAGATTAGCCCGCCACCGTCATGTCCAACGACTATAGGGTCGTCCCCACGACCCCGGGACTAGATTGGCCCGCCACCGTCATGTCCGACGACTATAGGGTCGTCCCCACGACCCCGGGCCAAAGTTGGCAAGCCGCCAACATGTCCGACGACTATAGGGTCGTCCCCACGACCCCGGGCCAAAGATGTCCAGCCGCCGTCTTGTCCGACGACTATAGGGTCGTCCCCACGACCCCGAGTCCAGGTTGGCCAGCCGCCGACATTTCCGACGACTATAGAGTCGTCCCCACGACCCCGGGCCAAAGTTGGCCAGCCGCCGACATGTCCGACGACTATAGAGTCGTCCCCACGACACCGGGCCAAAGTTGGCCAGCCGCCGACATGTCCGACGACTATAGGGTCGTCCCCACGACCCCGGGACTAGATTGGCCCGCCACCGTCATGTCCGACGACTATAGGGTCGTCCCCACGACCCCGGGCCAAAGTTGGCAAGCCGCCAACATGTCCGACGACTATAGGGTCGTCCCCACGACCCCGGGCCAAAGATGTCCAGCCGCCGTCTTGTCCGACGACTATAGGGTCGTCCCCACGACCCCGAGTCCAGGTTGGCCAGCCGCCGACATTTCCGACGACTATAGAGTCGTCCCCACGACCCCGGGCCAAAGTTGGCCAGCCGCCAACATGTCCGACGACTATAGAGTCGTCCCCACGACACCGGGCCAAAGTTGGCCAGCCGCCGACATGTCCGACGACTATAGGGTCGTCCCCACGACCCCGGGACTAGATTGGCCCGCCACCGTCATGTCCGACGATTATAGGGTCGTCCCCACGACCCCGGGACAAGCTTGGCCAGCCGCCGAATTGTTCGACGACTATAGGCTCGTCCCCACGACCCCGGGACTAGATTGGCCCGCCACCGTCATGTCCGACGACAATAGGGTCGTCCCCACGACCCCGGGCCAAAGTTGGCAAGCCGCCAACATGTCCGACGACTATAGGGTCGTCCCCACGACCCCGGGCCAAAGATGTCTAGCCGCCGTCTTGTCCGACGACTATAGGGTCGTCCCCACGACCCCGAGTCCAGGTTGGACAGCCGCCGACATTTCCGACGACTATAGAGTCGTCCCCACGACCCCGGGCCAAAGTTGGCCAGCCGCCGACATGTCCGACGACTATAGAGTCGTCCCCACGACACCGGGCCAAAGTTGGCCAGCCGCCGACATGTCCGACGACTATAGGGTCGTCCCCACGACCCCGGGACTAGATTGGCCCGCCACCGTCATGTCCGACGATTATAGGGTCGTCCCCACGACCCCGGCACAAGCTTGGCCCGCCGCCGAATTGTTCGACGACTATAGGGTCGTCCCCACGACCCCGGGACTAGATTGGC
Organism: Andrena praecox; assembly: GCA_963932275.1. Classification (NCBI taxonomy): domain Eukaryota; kingdom Metazoa; phylum Arthropoda; class Insecta; order Hymenoptera; family Andrenidae; genus Andrena; species Andrena praecox. The sequence goes on from CAWVQO010000272.1 coordinate 168,916, forward strand.
CCGCCACCGCCATGTCCGACGACAATAGGGTCGTCCCCACGACCCCGGGTCTAGGTTGGCCAGCCGCCGACTTGTCCGACGACTATAGGGTCGTCCCCACGACCCCGGGCCAAAGATGTCCAGCCGCCGTCTTGTCCGACGACTATAGGGTCGTCCCCACGACCCCGAGTCCAGGTTGGCCAGCCGCCGACATTTCCGACGACTATAGAGCCGTCCCCACGACCCCGGGCCAAAGTTGGCCAGCCGCCGACATGTCCGACGACTATAGAGTCGTCCCCACGACACCGGGCCAAAGTTGGCCAGCCGCCGACATGTCCGACGACTATAGGGTCGTCCCCACGACCCCGGGACTAGATTGGCCCGCCACCGTCATGTCCGACGATTATAGGGTCGTCCCCACGACCCCGGGACAAGCTTGGCCCGCCGCCGAATTGTTCGACGACTATAGGGTCGTCCCCACGACCCCGGGACAAGCTTGGCCCGCCGCCGTCTTGTCCGACGACTATAGGGTCGTCCCCACGACCCCGGGACTAGATTGGCCCGCCACCGTCATGTCCGACGACTATAGGGTCGTCCCCACGACCCCGGGCCAAAGTTGGCAAGCCGCCAACATGTCCGACGACTATAGGGTCGTCCCCACGACCCCGGGCCAAAGATGTCCAGCCGCCGTCTTGTCCGACGACTATAGGGTCGTCCCCACGACCCCGGGACTAGATTGGCCCGCCACCGTCATGTCCGACGACTATAGGGTCGTCCCCACGTCCCCGGGCCAAAGTTGGCAAGCCGCCAAAATGTCCGACGACTATAGGGTCGTCCCTACGACCCCGGGACTAGATTGGCCCGCCACCGTCATGTCCAACGATTATAGGGTCGTCCCCACGACCCCGGGACTAGATTGGCCCGCCACCGTCATGTCCGACGATTATAGGGTCGTCCCCACGACCCCGGGACAAGCTTGGCCCGCCGCCGACTTGTCCGACGACTATACGGTCGTCCCCACGACCCCGGGACTAGATTGGCCCGCCACCGTCATGTCCGACGACAATAGGCTCGTCCCCACGACCCCGGGTCTAGGTTGGCCAGCCGCCGACATGTCCGACGACTATAGAGTCGTCCCCACGACACCGGGCCAAAGTTGGACAGCCGCCGACATGTCCGACTACTATAGGGTCGTCCCCAGGACCTCGGGTCTAGATTGGCCCGCTACCGTCATGTCCGAAGACTATAGGGTCGTCCCCACGTCCACGGGACTAGATTGGCCCGCCACCGCCATGTCCGACGACAATAGGGTCGTCCCCACGACCCCGGGTCTAGGTTGGCCAGCCGCCGACATGTCCGACGACAATCGGATCGTCCCCACGCCCACGCGCCAAAGTTGGCCAGCCGCCGACATGTCCGACGACTATTGGATCGTCCCCACGACCACGGGCCAAAGTTGGCCAGCCGCCGACATGTCCGACGACAATCGGATCGTCCCCACGACCACGCGCCAAAGTTGGCCAGCCGCCGACATGTCCGACGACTATAGGGTCGTCCCCACGACCCCGGGCCAATGATGGCCAATCGCCGACATGTCCAACGACTATCGGGTCGTCCCTACGACCCAGGGACTAGATTAGCCCGCCACCGTCATGTCCAACGACTATAGGGTCGTCCCCACGACCCCGGGACTAGATTGGCCCGCCACCGTCATGTCCGACGACTATAGGGTCGTCCCCACGACCCCGGGCCAAAGTTGGCAAGCCGCCAACATGTCCGACGACTATAGGGTCGTCCCCACGACCCCGGGCCAAAGATGTCCAGCCGCCGTCTTGTCCGACGACTATAGGGTCGTCCCCACGACCCCGAGTCCAGGTTGGCCAGCCGCCGACATTTCCGACGACTATAGAGTCGTCCCCACGACCCCGGGCCAAAGTTGGCCAGCCGCCGACATGTCCGACGACTATAGAGTCGTCCCCACGACACCGCGCCAAAGTTGGCCAGCCGCCGACATGTCCGACGACTATAGGGTCGTCCCCACGACCCCGGGACTAGATTGGCCCGCCACCGTCATGTCCGACGACTATAGGGTCGTCCCCACGACCCCGGGCCAAAGTTGGCAAGCCGCCAACATGTCCGACGACTATAGGGTCGTCCCCACGACCCCGGGCCAAAGATGTCTAGCCGCCGTCTTGTCCGACGACTATAGGGTCGTCCCCACGACCCCGAGTCCAGGTTGGCCAGCCGCCGACATTTCCGACGACTATAGAGTCGTCCCCACGACCCCGGGCCAAAGTTGGCCAGCCGCCGACATGTCCGACGACTATAGAGTCGTCCCCACGACACCGGGCCAAAGTTGGCCAGCCGCCGACATGTCCGACGACTATAGGGTCGTCCCCACGACCCCGGGACTAGATTGGCCCGCCACCGTCATGTCCGACGATTATAGGGTCGTCCCCACGACCCCGGGACAAGCTTGGCCCGCCGCCGAATTGTTCGACGACTATAGGGTCGTCCCCACGACCCCGGGACTAGATTGGCCCGCCACCGCCATGTCCGACGACAATAGGGTCGTCCCCACGACCCCGGGTCTAGGTTGGCCAGCCGCCGACTTGTCCGACGACTATAGGGTCGTCCCCACGACCCCGGGCCAAAGATGTCCAGCCGCCGTCTTGTCCGACGACTATAGGGTCGTCCCCACGACCCCGAGTCCAGGTTGGCCAGCCGCCGACATTTCCGACGACTATAGAGCCGTCCCCACGACCCCGGGCCAAAGTTGGCCAGCCGCCGACATGTCCGACGACTATAGAGTCGTCCCCACGACACCGGGCCAAAGTTGGCCAGCCGCCGACATGTCCGACGACTATAGGGTCGTCCCCACGACCCCGGGACTAGATTGGCCCGCCACCGTCATGTCCGACGATTATAGGGTCGTCCCCATGACCCCGGGACAAGCTTGGCCCGCCGCCGAATTGTTCGACGACTATAGGGTCGTCCCCACGACCCCGGGACTAGATTGGCCCGCCACCGTCATGTCCGACGACAATAGGGTCGTCCCCCGACCCCGGGCCAAAGATGTCCAGCCGCCGTCTTGTCCGACGACTATAGGGTCGTCCCCACGACCCCGAGTCCAGGTTGGCCAGCGGCCAACATTTCCGACGACTATAGAGTCGTCCCCACGACCCCGGGCCAAAGTTGGCAAGCCGCCGAAATGTCCGACGACTATAGGGTCGTCCCCACGACCCCGGGAATAGGTTGGCCAGCCGCCGACATGTCCGACGACTATAGGGGCGTCCCGACGACCCCGGGCCAATGTTGGCCAATCGCCAACATGTCCGACAACTATAGGGTCCTCCCTACGACCCCGGGACTAGATTGGCCCGCCACCGTCATGTCCAACGATTATAGGGTCGTCCCCACGACCCCGGGACTAGATTGGCCAGCGGCCAACATTTCCGACGACTATAGAGTCGTCCCCACGACCCCGGGCCAAAGTTGGCAAGCCGCCGAAATGTCCGACGACTATAGGGTCGTCCCCACGACCCCGGGACTAGGTTGGCCAGCCGCCGACATGTCCGACGACTATAGGGGCGTCCCGACGACCCCGGGCCAATGTTGGCCAATCGCCAACATGTCCGACAACTATAGGGTCCTCCCTACGACCCCGGGACTAGATTGGCCCGCCACCGTCATGTCCAACGATTATAGGGTCGTCCCCACGACCCCGGGACTAGATTGGCCCGCCACCGTCATGTCCGACGATTATAGGGTCGTCCCCACGACCCCGGGACAAGCTTGGCCCGCCGCCGGCTTGTCCGACGACTATAGAGTCGTCCCCTCGACCCCGGGCCAAAGTTGGCAAGCCGCCGAAATGTCCGACGACTATAGGGTCGTCCCCACGACCCCGGGACTAGGTTGGCCAGCCGCCGACATGTCCGACGACTATAGGGGCGTCCCGACGACCCCGGGCCAATGTTGGCCAATCGCCAACATGTCCGACAACTATAGGGTCGTCCCTACGACCCCGGGACTAGATTGGCCCGCCACCGTCATGTCCAACGATTATAGGGTCGTCCCCACGACCCCGGGACTAGATTGGCCCGCCACCGTCATGTCCGACGATTATAGGGTCGTCCCCACGACCCCGGGACAAGCTTGGCCCGGCGCCGACTTGTCCGACGACTATACGGTCGTCCCCACGACCCCGGGACTAGATTGGCCCGCCACAGTCATGTCCGACGACAATAGGGTCGTCCCCACGACCCCGGGTCTAGGTTGGCCAGCCGCCGACATGTCCGACGACTATAGAGTCGTCCCCACGACACCGCGCCAAAGTTGGACAGCCGCCGACATGTCCGACTACTATAGGGTCGTCCCCAGGACCTCGGGTCTAGATTGGCCCGCTACCGTCATGTCCGAAGACTATAGGGTCGTCCCCACGTCCACGGGACTAGATTGGCCCGCCACCGCCATGTCCGACGACAATAGGGTCGTCCCCACGACCCCGGGTCTAGGTTGGCCAGCCGCCGACATGTCCGACGACAATCGGATCGTCCCCACGCCCACGCGCCAAAGTTGGCCAGCCGCCGACATGTCCGACGACTATTGGATCGTCCCCACGACCACGGGCCAAAGTTGGCCAGCCGCCGACATGTCCGACGACAATCGGATCGTCCCCACGACCACGCGCCAAAGTTGGCCAGCCGCCGACATGTCCGACGACTATAGGGTCGTCCCCACGACCCCGGGCCAATGTTGGCCAATCGCCGACATGTCCAACGACTATCGGGTCGTCCCTACGACCCAGGGACTAGATTAGCCCGCCACCGTCATGTCCAACGACTATAGGGTCGTCCCCACGACCCCGGGACTAGATTGGCCCGCCACCGTCATGTCCGACGACTATAGGGTCGTCCCCACGACCCCGGGCCAAAGTTGGCAAGCCGCCAACATGTCCGACGACTATAGGGTCGTCCCCACGACCCCGGGCCAAAGATGTCCAGCCGCCGTCTTGTCCGACGACTATAGGGTCGTCCCCACGACCCCGAGTCCAGGTTGGCCAGCCGCCGACATTTCCGACGACTATAGAGTCGTCCCCACGACCCCGGGCCAAAGTTGGCCAGCCGCCGACTTGTCCGACGACTATAGAGTCGTCCCCACGACACCGGGCCAAAGTTGGCCAGCCGCCGACATGTCCGACGACTATAGGGTCGTCCCCACGACCCCGGGACTAGATTGGCCCGCCACCGTCATGTCCGACGATTATGGGGTCGTCCCCACGACCCCGGGACAAGCTTGGCCCGCCGCCGAATTGTTCGACGACTATAGGGTCGTCCCCACGACCCCGGGACTAGATTGGCCCGCCACCGTCATGTCCGACGACAATAGGGTCGTCCCCACGACCCCGGGTCTAGGTTGGCCAGCCGCCGACTTGTCCGACGACTATAGGGTCGTCCCCAGGACCTCGGGACTAGATTGGCCCGCCACCGTCAAGTCCGACGACTATAGGGTCGTCCCCACGACCCCGGGCCAAAGTTGGCAAGCCGCCGAAATGTCCGACGACTGTAGGGTCGTACCCACGACCCCGGGACTAGGCTGACAAGCCGCCAACATGTCCGACGACTATAGGGTCGCCCCCACGACCCCGGGCCAAAGTTGGCCAGCCGCCGACATGTCCGACGACTATAGGGTCGTCCCCACGACCCCGGGCCAAAGTTGACCAGCCGCCGACATGTCCGACGACTATAGGGTCGTCCCCACGACCCCGGGACTAGATTGGCCCGCCACAGTCATGTCCGACGATTATAGGGTCGTCCCCACGACCGCGAGACTAGATTGGCCCGCCACCGTCATGTCCGACGACTATAGGGTCGTACCCACCACCCCGAGTCCAGGTTGGCCAGCCGCCGACATTTCCGACGACTATAGAGTCGTCCCCACGACCCCGGGCCAAAGTTGGCCAGCCGCCGACATGTCCGACGACTATAGGGTCCTCCCCACGACCCCGGGACAAGGTTGGCCCGCCGCCGACTTGTCCGACGACTATAGGGTCGTCCCCACGACCCCGGGACAAGGTTGGCCCGCCGCCGACTTGTCCGACGACTATAGGGTCGTACCCACGACCCCGGGACTAGGCTGACAAACCGCCAACATGTCCGACGACTATAGGGTCGTCCCCACGACCCCGGGCCAATGATGTCCAGCCGCCGTCTTGTCCGACGACTATAGGGTCGTCCCCACGACCCCGGGACTAGATTGGCCCGCCACCGTCATGTCCAACGATTATAGGGTCGTCCCCACAACCACGGGCCAAAGTTGGCCCGCCGCCGACATTTCCGACGACTATAGAGTCGTCCCCACGACCACGGGCCAAAGTTGGCCAGCCGCCGACATGTCCGACGACAATCGGATCGTCCCCACGACCACGCGCCAAAGTTGGCCAGCCGCCGACATGTCCGACGACTATAGGGTCGTCCCCACGACCCCGGGCCAATGTTGGCCAATCGCCGACATGTCCAACGACTATCGGGTCGTCCCTACGACCCAGGGACTAGATTAGCCCGCCACCGTCATGTCCAACGACTATAGGGTCGTCCCCACGACCCCGGGACTAGATTGGCCCGCCACCGTCATGTCCGACGACTATAGGGTCGTCCCCACGACCCCGGGCCAAAGTTGGCAAGCCGCCAACATGTCCGACGACTATAGGGTCGTCCCCACGACCCCGGGAGAAGATTGGCCCGCCACCGTCATGTCCGACGACTATAGGGTCGTCCCCACGACCCCGAGTCCAGGTTGGCCAGCCGCCGACATTTCCGACGACTATAGAGTCGTCCCCACGACCCCGGGCCAAAGTTGGCCAGCCGCCGACATGTCCGACGACTATAGAGTCGTCCCCACGACACCGGGCCAAAGTTGGCCAGCCGCCGACATGTCCGACGACTATAGGGTCGTCCCCACGACCCCGGGACTAGATTGGCCCGCCACCGTCATGTCCGACGACTATAGGGTCGTCCCCACGACCCCGGGCCAAAGTTGGCAAGCCGCCAACATGTCCGACGACTATAGGGTCGTCCCCACGACCCCGGGCCAAAGATGTCCAGCCGCCGTCTTGTCCGACGACTATAGGGTCGTCCCCACGACCCCGAGTCCAGGTTGGCCAGCCGCCGACATTTCCGACGACTATAGAGTCGTCCCCACGACCCCGGGCCAAAGTTGGCCAGCCGCCGACTTGTCCGACGACTATAGAGTCGTCCCCACGACACCGGGCCAAAGTTGGCCAGCCGCCGACATGTCTGACGACTATAGGGTCGTCCCCACGACCCCGGGAGAAGATTGGCCCGCCACCGTCATGTCCGACGATTATAGGGTCGTCCCCACGACCCCGGGACAAGCTTGGCCCGCCGCCGAATTGTTCGACGACTATAGGGTCGTCCCCACGACCCCGGGACTAGATTGGCCCGCCACCGTCATGTCCGACGACAATAGGGTCGTCCCCACGACCCCGGGTCTAGGTTGGCCAGCCGCCGACATTTCCGACGACTATAGAGTCGTCCCCACGACCCCGGGCCAAAGTTGGCAAGCCGCCGAAATGTCCGACGACTATAGGGTCGTCCCTACGACCCCGGGACTAGGTTGGCCAGCCGCCGACATGTCCGACGACTATAGGGGCGTCCCGACGACCCCGGGCCAATGTTGGCCAATCGCCAACATGTCCGACGACTATAGGGTCGTCCCTACGACCCCGGGACTAGATTGGCCCGGCACCGTCATGTCCAACGATTATAGGGTCGTCCCCACGACCCCGAGTCCAGGTTGGCCAGCCGCCGACATTTCCGACGACTATAGAGTCGTCCCCACGACCCCGGGCCAAAGTTGGCCAGCCGCCGACATGTCCGACGACTATAGGGTCGTCCCCACGACCCCGGGCCAAAGATGTCCAGCCGCCGTCTTGTCCGACGACTATAGGGTCGTCCCCACGACCCCGAGTCCAGGTTGGCCAGCCGCCGACATTTCCGACGACTATAGAGTCGTCCCCACGACCCCGGGCCAAAGTTGGCAAGCCGCCGAAATGTCCGACGACTATAGGGTCGTCCCTACGACCCCGGGACTAGGTTGGCCAGCCGCCGACATGTCCGACGACTATAGGGGCGTCCCGACGACCCCGGGCCAATGTTGGCCAATCGCCAACATGTCCGACGACTATAGGGTCGTCCCTACGACCCCGGGACTAGATTGGCCCGGCACCGTCATGTCCAACGATTATAGGGTCGTCCCCACGACCCCGAGTCCAGGTTGGCCAGCCGCCGACATTTCCGACGACAATAGGGTCGTCCCCACGACCCCGGGCCAAAGATGTCCAGCCGCCGTCTTGTCCGACGACTATAGGGTCGTCCCCACGACCCCGAGTCCAGGTTGGCCAGCCGCCGACATTTCCGACGACTATAGAGTCGTCCCCACGACCCCGGGCCAAAGTTGGCCAGCCGCCGACATGTCCGACGACTATAGGGTCGTCCCCACGACCCCGGGCCAAAGATGTCCAGCCGCCGTCTTGTCCGACGACTATAGGGTCGTCCCCACGACCCCGAGTCCAGGTTGGCCAGCCGCCGACATTTCCGACGACTATAGAGTCGTCCCCACGACCCCGGGCCAAAGTTGGCAAGCCGCCGAAATGTCCGACGACTATAGGGTCGTCCCTACGACCCCGGGACTAGGTTGGCCAGCCGCCGACATGTCCGACGACTATAGGGGCGTCCCGACGACCCCGGGCCAATGTTGGCCAATCGCCAACATGTCCGACGACTATAGGGTCGTCCCTACGACCCCGGGACTAGATTGGCCCGCCACCGTCATGTCCAACGATTATAGGGTCGTCCCCACGACCCCGGGACTAGATTGGCCCGCCACCGTCATGTCCGACGATTATAGGGTCGTCCCCACGACCCCGGGACAAGCTTGGCCCGGCGCCGACTTGTCCGACGACTATACGGTCGTCCCCACGACCCCGGGACTAGATTGGCCCGCCACAGTCATGTCCGACGACAATAGGGTCGTCCCCACGACCCCGGGTCTAGGTTGGCCAGCCGCCGACATGTCCGACGACTATAGAGTCGTCCCCACGACACCGCGCCAAAGTTGGACAGCCGCCGACATGTCCGACTACTATAGGGTCGTCCCCAGGACCTCGGGTCTAGATTGGCCCGCTACCGTCATGTCCGAAGACTATAGGGTCGTCCCCACGTCCACGGGACTAGATTGGCCCGCCACCGCCATGTCCGACGACAATAGGGTCGTCCCCACGACCCCGGGTCTAGGTTGGCCAGCCGCCGACATGTCCGACGACAATCGGATCGTCCCCACGCCCACGCGCCAAAGTTGGCCAGCCGCCGACATGTCCGACGACTATTGGATCGTCCCCACGACCACGGGCCAAAGTTGGCCAGCCGCCGACATGTCCGACGACAATCGGATCGTCCCCACGACCACGCGCCAAAGTTGGCCAGCCGCCGACATGTCCGACGACTATAGGGTCGTCCCCACGACCCCGGGCCAATGTTGGCCAATCGCCGACATGTCCAACGACTATCGGGTCGTCCCTACGACCCAGGGACTAGATTAGCCCGCCACCGTCATGTCCAACGACTATAGGGTCGTCCCCACGACCCCGGGACTAGATTGGCCCGCCACCGTCATGTCCGACGACTATAGGGTCGTCCCCACGACCCCGGGCCAAAGTTGGCAAGCCGCCAACATGTCCGACGACTATAGGGTCGTCCCCACGACCCCGGGCCAAAGATGTCCAGCCGCCGTCTTGTCCGACGACTATAGGGTCGTCCCCACGACCCCGAGTCCAGGTTGGCCAGCCGCCGACATTTCCGACGACTATAGAGTCGTCCCCACGACCCCGGGCCAAAGTTGGCCAGCCGCCGACTTGTCCGACGACTATAGAGTCGTCCCCACGACACCGGGCCAAAGTTGGCCAGCCGCCGACATGTCCGACGACTATAGGGTCGTCCCCACGACCCCGGGACTAGATTGGCCCGCCACCGTCATGTCCGACGATTATGGGGTCGTCCCCACGACCCCGGGACAAGCTTGGCCCGCCGCCGAATTGTTCGACGACTATAGGGTCGTCCCCACGACCCCGGGACTAGATTGGCCCGCCACCGTCATGTCCGACGACAATAGGGTCGTCCCCACGACCCCGGGTCTAGGTTGGCCAGCCGCCGACTTGTCCGACGACTATAGGGTCGTCCCCAGGACCTCGGGACTAGATTGGCCCGCCACCGTCAAGTCCGACGACTATAGGGTCGTCCCCACGACCCCGGGCCAAAGTTGGCAAGCCGCCGAAATGTCCGACGACTGTAGGGTCGTACCCACGACCCCGGGACTAGGCTGACAAGCCGCCAACATGTCCGACGACTATAGGGTCGCCCCCACGACCCCGGGCCAAAGTTGGCCAGCCGCCGACATGTCCGACGACTATAGGGTCGTCCCCACGACCCCGGGCCAAAGTTGACCAGCCGCCGACATGTCCGACGACTATAGGGTCGTCCCCACGACCCCGGGACTAGATTGGCCCGCCACAGTCATGTCCGACGATTATAGGGTCGTCCCCACGACCGCGAGACTAGATTGGCCCGCCACCGTCATGTCCGACGACTATAGGGTCGTACCCACCACCCCGAGTCCAGGTTGGCCAGCCGCCGACATTTCCGACGACTATAGAGTCGTCCCCACGACCCCGGGCCAAAGTTGGCCAGCCGCCGACATGTCCGACGACTATAGGGTCCTCCCCACGACCCCGGGACAAGGTTGGCCCGCCGCCGACTTGTCCGACGACTATAGGGTCGTCCCCACGACCCCGGGACAAGGTTGGCCCGCCGCCGACTTGTCCGACGACTATAGGGTCGTACCCACGACCCCGGGACTAGGCTGACAAACCGCCAACATGTCCGACGACTATAGGGTCGTCCCCACGACCCCGGGCCAATGATGTCCAGCCGCCGTCTTGTCCGACGACTATAGGGTCGTCCCCACGACCCCGGGACTAGATTGGCCCGCCACCGTCATGTCCAACGATTATAGGGTCGTCCCCACAACCACGGGCCAAAGTTGGCCCGCCGCCGACATTTCCGACGACTATAGAGTCGTCCCCACGACCACGGGCCAAAGTTGGCCAGCCGCCGACATGTCCGACGACAATCGGATCGTCCCCACGACCACGCGCCAAAGTTGGCCAGCCGCCGACATGTCCGACGACTATAGGGTCGTCCCCACGACCCCGGGCCAATGTTGGCCAATCGCCGACATGTCCAACGACTATCGGGTCGTCCCTACGACCCAGGGACTAGATTAGCCCGCCACCGTCATGTCCAACGACTATAGGGTCGTCCCCACGACCCCGGGACTAGATTGGCCCGCCACCGTCATGTCCGACGACTATAGGGTCGTCCCCACGACCCCGGGCCAAAGTTGGCAAGCCGCCAACATGTCCGACGACTATAGGGTCGTCCCCACGACCCCGGGAGAAGATTGGCCCGCCACCGTCATGTCCGACGACTATAGGGTCGTCCCCACGACCCCGAGTCCAGGTTGGCCAGCCGCCGACATTTCCGACGACTATAGAGTCGTCCCCACGACCCCGGGCCAAAGTTGGCCAGCCGCCGACATGTCCGACGACTATAGAGTCGTCCCCACGACACCGGGCCAAAGTTGGCCAGCCGCCGACATGTCCGACGACTATAGGGTCGTCCCCACGACCCCGGGACTAGATTGGCCCGCCACCGTCATGTCCGACGACTATAGGGTCGTCCCCACGACCCCGGGCCAAAGTTGGCAAGCCGCCAACATGTCCGACGACTATAGGGTCGTCCCCACCACCCCGGGCCAAAGATGTCCAGCCGCCGTCTTGTCCGACGACTATAGGGTCGTCCCCACGACCCCGAGTCCAGGTTGGCCAGCCGCCGACATTTCCGACGACTATAGAGTCGTCCCCACGACCCCGGGCCAAAGTTGGCCAGCCGCCGACTTGTCCGACGACTATAGAGTCGTCCCCACGACACCGGGCCAAAGTTGGCCAGCCGCCGACATGTCTGACGACTATAGGGTCGTCCCCACGACCCCGGGAGAAGATTGGCCCGCCACCGTCATGTCCGACGATTATAGGGTCGTCCCCACGACCCCGGGACAAGCTTGGCCCGCCGCCGAATTGTTCGACGACTATAGGGTCGTCCCCACGACCCCGGGACTAGATTGGCCCGCCACCGTCATGTCCGACGACAATAGGGTCGTCCCCACGACCCCGGGTCTAGGTTGGCCAGCCGCCGACATTTCCGACGACTATAGAGTCGTCCCCACGACCCCGGGCCAAAGTTGGCAAGCCGCCGAAATGTCCGACGACTATAGGGTCGTCCCTACGACCCCGGGACTAGGTTGGCCAGCCGCCGACATGTCCGACGACTATAGGGGCGTCCCGACGACCCCGGGCCAATGTTGGCCAATCGCCAACATGTCCGACGACTATAGGGTCGTCCCTACGACCCCGGGACTAGATTGGCCCGGCACCGTCATGTCCAACGATTATAGGGTCGTCCCCACGACCCCGAGTCCAGGTTGGCCAGCCGCCGACATTTCCGACGACTATAGAGTCGTCCCCACGACCCCGGGCCAAAGTTGGCCAGCCGCCGACATGTCCGACGACTATAGGGTCGTCCCCACGACCCCGGGCCAAAGATGTCCAGCCGCCGTCTTGTCCGACGACTATAGGGTCGTCCCCACGACCCCGAGTCCAGGTTGGCCAGCCGCCGACATTTCCGACGACTATAGAGTCGTCCCCACGACCCCGGGCCAAAGTTGGCAAGCCGCCGAAATGTCCGACGACTATAGGGTCGTCCCTACGACCCCGGGACTAGGTTGGCCAGCCGCCGACATGTCCGACGACTATAGGGGCGTCCCGACGACCCCGGGCCAATGTTGGCCAATCGCCAACATGTCCGACGACTATAGGGTCGTCCCTACGACCCCGGGACTAGATTGGCCCGGCACCGTCATGTCCAACGATTATAGGGTCGTCCCCACGACCCCGAGTCCAGGTTGGCCAGCCGCCGACATTTCCGACGACAATAGGGTCGTCCCCACGACCCCGGGCCAAAGATGTCCAGCCGCCGTCTTGTCCGACGACTATAGGGTCGTCCCCACGACCCCGAGTCCAGGTTGGCCAGCCGCCGACATTTCCGACGACTATAGAGTCGTCCCCACGACCCCGGGCCAAAGTTGGCCAGCCGCCGACATGTCCGACGACTATAGGGTCGTCCCCACGACCCCGGGCCAAAGATGTCCAGCCGCCGTCTTGTCCGACGACTATAGGGTCGTCCCCACGACCCCGAGTCCAGGTTGGCCAGCCGCCGACATTTCCGACGACTATAGAGTCGTCCCCACGACCCCGGGCCAAAGTTGGCAAGCCGCCGAAATGTCCGACGACTATAGGGTCGTCCCTACGACCCCGGGACTAGGTTGGCCAGCCGCCGACATGTCCGACGACTATAGGGGCGTCCCGACGACCCCGGGCCAATGTTGGCCAATCGCCAACATGTCCGACGACTATAGGGTCGTCCCTACGACCCCGGGACTAGATTGGCCCGGCACCGTCATGTCCAACGATTACAGGGTCGTCCCCACGACCCCGGGACTAGATTGGCCCGCCACCGTCATGTCCGACGATTATAGGGTCGTCCCCACGACGCCGGGACAAGCTTGGCCCCCCGCCGACTTGTCCGACGACTATAGGGTCGTCCCCACGACCCCGGGACTAGATTGGCCCGCCACCGTCATGTCCGACGACTATAGAGTCGTCCCCACGACACCGGGCCAAAGTTGGCCAGCCGCCGACATGTCCGACGACTATAGGGTCGTCCCCACGACCCCGGGACTAGATTGGCCCGCCACCGTCATGTCCGACGATTATAGGGTCGTCCCCACGACCCCGGGACAAGCTTGGCCCGCCGCCGAATTGTTCGACGACTATAGGGTCGTCCCCACGACCCCGGGACTAGATTGGCCCGCCACCGTCATGTCCGACGACAATAGGGTCGTCCCCACAACCCCGGGTCTAGGTTGGCCAGCCACCGACTTGTCCGACGACTATAGGGTCGTCCCCAGGACCTCGGGACTAGATTGGCCCGCCACCGCCAAGTCCGACGACTATAGGGTCGTCCCCACGACCCCGGGCCAAAGTTGGCAAGCCGCCGAAATGTCCGACGACTGTAGGGTCGTACCCACGACCCCGGGACTAGGCTGACAAGCCGCCAACATGTCCGACGACTATAGGGTCGCCCCCACGACCCCGGGCCAAAGTTGGCCACCCGCCGACATGTCCGACGACTATAGGGTCGTCCCCACGACCCCGAGACTAGATTGGCCCGCCACCGTCATGTCCGACGACAATGGGGTCGTCCCCACGACCACGGCCCAAAGTTGGCCAGCCGCCGACATGTCCGACGACTATAGGGTCGTCCCCACGACCCCGGGACTAGATTGGTCCGCCACCGTCTTGTCCGACGACTATAGGGACGTCCCCACGACCCCGAGCCAAAGTTGACCAGCCGCCGACATGTCCGACGACTATAGGGTCGTCTCCACGACCCCGGGACTAGATTGGCCCGCCACCTTCATGTCAGACGATTATAGGGTCGTCCCCACGACCGCGAGACTAGATTGGCCCGCCACCGTCATGTCCGACGACAATAGGGTCGTCCCCACGACCCCGGGTCCAGGTTGGCCAGCCGCCGACATTTCCGACGACTATAGAGTCGTCCCCACGATACCGGGCCAAAGTTGGCCAGCCGCCGCCATGTCCGACGACTATAGGGTCGTCCCCACGACCCCGGGCCAAAGTTGGCCAGCTGCCGACATGTCCGACGAATATAGGGTCGTCCCCACGACCCCGGGACAAGGTTGGCCCGCCGCCGACTTGTCCGACGACTATAGGGTCGTACCCACCACCCCGGGACTAGGCTGACAAGCCGCCAACATGTCCGACGACTATAGGGTCGTCCCCACGACCCCGGGCCAAAGATGTCCAGCCGCCGTCTTGTCCGACGACTATAGAGTCGTCCCCACGACCCCGGGACTAGATTGGCCCGCCACCGTCATGTCCAACGACTATAGGGTCGTCCCCACAACCACGGGCCAAAGTTGGCCAGCCGCCGACATGTCCGACGACTATAGGGTCGTCCCCACGACCCGGGGCCAAAGTTGGCCAGCTGCCGACATGTCCGACGAATATAGGGTCGTCCCCACGACCCCGGGACAAGGTTGGCCCGCCGCCGACTTGTCCGACGACTATAGGGTCGTACCCACCACCCCGGGACTAGGCTGACAAGCCGCCAACATGTCCGACGACTATAGGGTCGTCCCCACGACCCCGGGCCAAAGATGTCCAGCCGCCGTCTTGTCCGACGACTATAGGGTCGTCCCCACGACCCCGGGACTAGATTGGCCCGCCACCGTCATGTCCGACGATTATAGGGTCGTCCCCACGACCCCGGGACAAGCTTGGCCCGCCGCCGAATTGTTCGACGACTATAGGGTCGTCCCCACGACCCCGGGCCAAAGTTGGCAAGCCGCCGAAATGTCCGACGACTGTAGGGTCGTACCCACGACCCCGGGACTAGATTGGTCCGCCACCGTCTTGTCCGACGACTATAGGGTCGTCCCCACGACCCCGGGCCAAAGTTGACCAGCCGCCGACATGTCCGACGACTATAGGGTCGTCCCCACGACCCCGGGACTAGATTGGCCCGCCACCGTCATGTCCAACGATTATAGGGTCGTCCCCACGACCCCGGGTCCAGGTTGGCCAGCCGCCGACATTTCCGACGACTATAGAGTCGTCCCCACGATACCGGGCCAAAGTTGGCCAGCCGCCGCCATGTCCGACGACTATAGGGTCGTCCCCACGACCCCGGGCCAAAGTTGGCCAGCTGCCGACATGTCCGACGAATATAGGGTCGTCCCCACGATCGCGAGACTAGATTGGCCCGCCACCGTCATGTCCGACGACAATAGGGTCGTCCCCACGACCCCGGGTCCAGGTTGGCCAGCCGCCGACATTTCCGACGACTATAGAGTCGTCCCCACGACACCGGGCCAAAGTTGGCCAGCCGCCGCCATGTCCGACGACTATAGGGTCGTCCCCACGACCCCGGGACAAGGTTGGCCCGCCGCCGACTTGTCCGACGGCTATAGGGTCGTCCCCACGACCCCGGGACTAGATTGGCCCGCCACCGTCATGTCCAACGACTATAGGGTCGTCCCCACAACCAGGGGCGAAAGTTGGCCAGCCGCCGCCATGTCCGACGACTATAGGGTCGTCCCCACGACCCCGGGACTAGATTGGCCCGCCACCGTCATGTCCGATGATTATAGGGTCGTCCCCACGACCCCGGGACAAGCTTGGCCCGCCGCCGACTTGACCGACGACTATAGGGTCGTCCCCACGACCCCGGGACTAGATTGGCCCGCCACCGTCATGTCCGACGACAATAGGATCGTCCCCGAGACCCCGGGTCTAGGTTGGCCAGCCGCCGACATGTCCGACGACTATAGAGTCGTCCCCACGACACCGGGCCAAAGTTGGACAGCCGCCGACATGTCCGACGACTATAGGGTCGTCCCCACGACCCCGGGCCAATGTTGGCCAATCGCCGACATGTCCGACGACTATAGGGTCGTCCCTACGACCCCGGGACTAGATTGGCCCGCCACCGTCATGTCCAACGACTATAGGGTCGTCCCCACGACCCCGGGCCAAAGTTGGCATGCCGCCGAAATGTCCGACGACTATAGGGTCGTCCCCACGAACCCGGGCCAAAGTTGGCAAGCCGCCGAAATGTCCGACGACTATAGGGTCGTCCCCACGACCGCGAGCCAAGGATATCCAGCCGCCGTCTTGTCCGACGACTATAGGGTCGTCCCCACGACCCCGGGACTAGATTGGCCCGCCACCGTCATGTCCGACGACTATAGGGTCGTCCCCACGTCCCCGGGACTAGATTGGCCCGCCACCGTCATGTCCAACGACTATAGGGTCGTCCCCACAACCAGGGGCGAAAGTTGGCCAGCCGCCGCCATGTCCGACGACTATAGGGTCGTCCCCACGACCCCGGGACAAGGTTGGCCCGCCGCCGACTTGTCCGACGGCTATAGGGCCGTCCCCACGACCCGGGACTAGACTGGCCCGCCACCGTCATGTCCGACGACTATAGGGTCGTCCCCACGACCCCCGGACTAGGTTGTCCGGCCGCCGACATGTCCGACGACTATCGGGTCGTCCCGACGACCCCGGGACTAGATTGGCCCGCCACCGTCATGTCCGACGACTATAGGGTCGTCCCCACAACCAGGGGCGAAAGTTGGCCAGCCGCCGCCATGTCCGACGACTATAGGGTCGTCCCCACGACCCCGGGACAAGGTTGGCCCGCCGCCGACTTGTCCGACGGCTATAGGGCCGTCCCCACGACCCGGGACTAGACTGGCCCGCCACCGTCATGTCCGACGACTATAGGGTCGTCCCCACGACCCCCGGACTAGGTTGGCCCGCCGCCGACTTGTCCGACGGCGATAGGGTCGTCCCCACGACCCCGGGACTAGATTGGCCCGCCACCGTCATGTCCAACGACTATAGGGTCGTCCCCACAACCAGGGGCGAAAGTTGGCCAGCCGCCGCCATGTCCGACGACTATAGGGTCGTCCCCACGACCCCGGGACAAGGTTGGCCCGCCGCCGACTTGTCCGACGGCTATAGGGCCGTCCCCACGACCCGGGACTAGACTGGCCCGCCACCGTCATGTCCGACGACTATAGGGTCGTCCCCACGACCCCCGGACTAGGTTGTCCGGCCGCCGACATGTCCGACGACTATCGGGTCGTCCCGACGACCCCGGGACTAGATTGGCCCGCCACCGTCATGTCCGACGACTATAGGGTCGTCCCCACGACCCCGAGACTAGATTGGCCCGCCACCGTCATTTCCGACGACAATAGGGTCGTCCCCACGACCCCGAGTCCAGGTTGGCCAGCCGCCGACATTTCCGACGACTATAGAGTCGTCCCCACGACACCGGGCCAAAGTTGGCCAGCCGCCGCCATGTCCGACGACTATAGGGTCGTCCCCACGACCCCGGGACAAGGTTGGCCCGCCGCCGACTTGTCCGACGGCGATAGGGTCGTCCCCACGACCCCGGGACTAGATTGGCCCGCCACCGTCATGTCCAACGACTATAGGGTCGTCCCCACAACCAGGGGCGAAAGTTGGCCAGCCGCCGCCATGTCCGACGACTATAGGGTCGTCCCCACGACCCCGGGACAAGGTTGGCCCGCCGCCGACTTGTCCGACGGCTATAGGGCCGTCCCCACGACCCGGGACTAGACTGGCCCGCCACCGTCATGTCCGACGACTATAGGGTCGTCCCCACGACCCCCGGACTAGGTTGTCCGGCCGCCGACATGTCCGACGACTATCGGGTCGTCCCGACGACCCCGGGACTAGATTGGCCCGCCACCGTCATGTCCGACGACTATAGGGTCGTCCCCACGACCCCGAGACTAGATTGGCCCGCCACCGTCATTTCCGACGACAATAGGGTCGTCCCCACGACCCCGGGACCAGGTTGGCCAAGCGCCGACATGTCCGACGACTATAGGGTCGTCCCCACGACCCCGGGACAAGGTTGGCCCGCCGCCGACTTGTCCGACGGCTATAGGGTCGTCCCCACGACCCCGGGACTAGATTGGCCCGCCACCGTCATGTCCAACGACTATAGGGTCGTCCCCACCACCAGGGGCGAAAGTTGGCCAGCCGCCGCCATGTCCGACGACTATAGGGTCGTCCCCACGACCCCGGGACAAGGTTGGCCCGCCGCCGACTTGTCCGACGGCTATAGGGCCGTCCCCACGACCCGGGACTAGACTGGCCCGCCACCGTCATGTCCGACGACTATAGGGTCGTCCCCACGACCCCCGGACTAGGTTGGCCGGCCGCCGACATGTCCGACGACTATCGGGTCGTCCCGACGACCCCGGGACTAGATTGGCCCGCCACCGTCCTGTCTGTCGACTATAGGGTCGTCCCAACGACCTCGGGACTAGGTTGGCCAGCCGCCGACATGTCCGACGACTATAGGGTCGTCCCCACGACCCCGGGCCAAAGATGTCCAGCCGCCGTCTTGTCCGACGACTATAGGGTCGTCCCCACGACCACGGGCCAAAGTTGGCCAGCCGCCGACATGTCCGACGACTATTGGGCCGTCCCCACCACCACGGGCCAAAGTTGGCAAGCCGCCGAAATGTCCGACGACTGTAGGGTCGTCCCCACGACCCCGGGACTAGATTGGCCCGCCACCGTCAAGTCCGACGACTATAGGGTCGTACCCACGACCCCGGGCCAAAGTTGGCAAGCCGCCGAAATGTCCGACGACTGTAGGGTCGTCCCCAAGACCCCAGGAGTAGATTGGCCCGCCACCGTCATGTCCGACGACAATTGGGTCGTCCCCACGACCCCGGGGCTAGGATGGCCCGCCGCCGACATGTTCAACGACTATTGGGCCGTCCCCACGACCCCGGGCCAATGTTGGCCAATCGCCGACATGTCCGACGACTATAGGGTCGTCCCTACGACCCCGGGACTAGATTGGCCCGCCACCGTCATGTCCAACGACTATAGGGTCGTCCCCGCGACCGCGGGCCAAAGATGTCCAGCCGCCGTCTTGTCCGACGACTATAGGTTCGTCCCCACGACCCCGGGACTAGATTGGCCCGCCACCGTCATGTCCGACGACTATAGGGTCGTCCCCACGACCCCGAGACTAGATTGGCCCGCCACCGTCATTTCCGACGACAGTAGGGTCGTCCCCACGACCCCAGGACCAAGTTGGCCAAGCGCCGACATTTCCGACGACTATAGACGCGTCCCCACGACACCGGGCCAAAGTTGGCCAGCCGCCGACATGTCCGACGACTATATGGTCGTCCCCACGACCCCGGGCCAAAGTTGGTCAGCCGCCGACATTTCCGACGACTATAGGGTCGTCCCCACGACCCCGGGCCAATGTTGGCCAGCCGCCGACATGTTCAACGACTATTGGGCCGTCCCCACGACCACGGGCCAAAGTTGACCAGCCGCCGACATGTCCGACGACTATAGGGTCGTTCCCACGACCCCGGGCCAATGTTGGCCAATCGCCGACATGTCCGACGACTACAGGGTCGTCCCTACGACCCCGAGACTAGATAGGCCCGCCACCGTCATGTCCGACGACTATCGGATCGTCCCCACGACCACGGGCCAAAGATGTCCAGCCGCCGTCTTGTCCGACGACTATAGGGTCGTCCCCACGACCCCGAGTCCAGGTTGGCCAGCCGCCGACATTTCCGACGACTATAGAGTCGTCCCCACGACCCCGGGCCAAAGTTGGCAAGCCGCCGAAATGTCCGACGACTATAGGGTCGTCCCTACGACCCCGGGACTAGGTTGGCCAGCCGCCGACATGTCCGACGACTATAGGGGCGTCCCGACGACCCCGGGCCAATGTTGGCCAATCGCCAACATGTCCGACGACTATAGGGTCGTCCCTACGACCCCGGGACTAGATTGGCCCGGCACCGTCATGTCCAACGATTACAGGGTCGTCCCCACGACCCCGGGACTAGATTGGCCCGCCACCGTCATGTCCGACGATTATAGGGTCGTCCCCACGACGCCGGGACAAGCTTGGCCCCCCGCCGACTTGTCCGACGACTATAGGGTCGTCCCCACGACCCCGGGACTAGATTGGCCCGCCACCGTCATGTCCGACGACTATAGAGTCGTCCCCACGACACCGGGCCAAAGTTGGCCAGCCGCCGACATGTCCGACGACTATAGGGTCGTCCCCACGACCCCGGGACTAGATTGGCCCGCCACCGTCATGTCCGACGATTATAGGGTCGTCCCCACGACCCCGGGACAAGCTTGGCCCGCCGCCGAATTGTTCGACGACTATAGGGTCGTCCCCACGACCCCGGGACTAGATTGGCCCGCCACCGTCATGTCCGACGACAATAGGGTCGTCCCCACAACCCCGGGTCTAGGTTGGCCAGCCACCGACTTGTCCGACGACTATAGGGTCGTCCCCAGGACCTCGGGACTAGATTGGCCCGCCACCGCCAAGTCCGACGACTATAGGGTCGTCCCCACGACCCCGGGCCAAAGTTGGCAAGCCGCCGAAATGTCCGACGACTGTAGGGTCGTACCCACGACCCCGGGACTAGGCTGACAAGCCGCCAACATGTCCGACGACTATAGGGTCGCCCCCACGACCCCGGGCCAAAGTTGGCCACCCGCCGACATGTCCGACGACTATAGGGTCGTCCCCACGACCCCGAGACTAGATTGGCCCGCCACCGTCATGTCCGACGACAATGGGGTCGTCCCCACGACCACGGCCCAAAGTTGGCCAGCCGCCGACATGTCCGACGACTATAGGGTCGTCCCCACGACCCCGGGACTAGATTGGTCCGCCACCGTCTTGTCCGACGACTATAGGGACGTCCCCACGACCCCGAGCCAAAGTTGACCAGCCGCCGACATGTCCGACGACTATAGGGTCGTCTCCACGACCCCGGGACTAGATTGGCCCGCCACCTTCATGTCAGACGATTATAGGGTCGTCCCCACGACCGCGAGACTAGATTGGCCCGCCACCGTCATGTCCGACGACAATAGGGTCGTCCCCACGACCCCGGGTCCAGGTTGGCCAGCCGCCGACATTTCCGACGACTATAGAGTCGTCCCCACGATACCGGGCCAAAGTTGGCCAGCCGCCGCCATGTCCGACGACTATAGGGTCGTCCCCACGACCCCGGGCCAAAGTTGGCCAGCTGCCGACATGTCCGACGAATATAGGGTCGTCCCCACGACCCCGGGACAAGGTTGGCCCGCCGCCGACTTGTCCGACGACTATAGGGTCGTACCCACCACCCCGGGACTAGGCTGACAAGCCGCCAACATGTCCGACGACTATAGGGTCGTCCCCACGACCCCGGGCCAAAGATGTCCAGCCGCCGTCTTGTCCGACGACTATAGAGTCGTCCCCACGACCCCGGGACTAGATTGGCCCGCCACCGTCATGTCCAACGACTATAGGGTCGTCCCCACAACCACGGGCCAAAGTTGGCCAGCCGCCGACATGTCCGACGACTATAGGGTCGTCCCCACGACCCGGGGCCAAAGTTGGCCAGCTGCCGACATGTCCGACGAATATAGGGTCGTCCCCACGACCCCGGGACAAGGTTGGCCCGCCGCCGACTTGTCCGACGACTATAGGGTCGTACCCACCACCCCGGGACTAGGCTGACAAGCCGCCAACATGTCCGACGACTATAGGGTCGTCCCCACGACCCCGGGCCAAAGATGTCCAGCCGCCGTCTTGTCCGACGACTATAGGGTCGTCCCCACGACCCCGGGACTAGATTGGCCCGCCACCGTCATGTCCGACGATTATAGGGTCGTCCCCACGACCCCGGGACAAGCTTGGCCCGCCGCCGAATTGTTCGACGACTATAGGGTCGTCCCCACGACCCCGGGCCAAAGTTGGCAAGCCGCCGAAATGTCCGACGACTGTAGGGTCGTACCCACGACCCCGGGACTAGATTGGTCCGCCACCGTCTTGTCCGACGACTATAGGGTCGTCCCCACGACCCCGGGCCAAAGTTGACCAGCCGCCGACATGTCCGACGACTATAGGGTCGTCCCCACGACCCCGGGACTAGATTGGCCCGCCACCGTCATGTCCAACGATTATAGGGTCGTCCCCACGACCCCGGGTCCAGGTTGGCCAGCCGCCGACATTTCCGACGACTATAGAGTCGTCCCCACGATACCGGGCCAAAGTTGGCCAGCCGCCGCCATGTCCGACGACTATAGGGTCGTCCCCACGACCCCGGGCCAAAGTTGGCCAGCTGCCGACATGTCCGACGAATATAGGGTCGTCCCCACGATCGCGAGACTAGATTGGCCCGCCACCGTCATGTCCGACGACAATAGGGTCGTCCCCACGACCCCGGGTCCAGGTTGGCCAGCCGCCGACATTTCCGACGACTATAGAGTCGTCCCCACGACACCGGGCCAAAGTTGGCCAGCCGCCGCCATGTCCGACGACTATAGGGTCGTCCCCACGACCCCGGGACAAGGTTGGCCCGCCGCCGACTTGTCCGACGGCTATAGGGTCGTCCCCACGACCCCGGGACTAGATTGGCCCGCCACCGTCATGTCCAACGACTATAGGGTCGTCCCCACAACCAGGGGCGAAAGTTGGCCAGCCGCCGCCATGTCCGACGACTATAGGGTCGTCCCCACGACCCCGGGACTAGATTGGCCCGCCACCGTCATGTCCGATGATTATAGGGTCGTCCCCACGACCCCGGGACAAGCTTGGCCCGCCGCCGACTTGACCGACGACTATAGGGTCGTCCCCACGACCCCGGGACTAGATTGGCCCGCCACCGTCATGTCCGACGACAATAGGATCGTCCCCGAGACCCCGGGTCTAGGTTGGCCAGCCGCCGACATGTCCGACGACTATAGAGTCGTCCCCACGACACCGGGCCAAAGTTGGACAGCCGCCGACATGTCCGACGACTATAGGGTCGTCCCCACGACCCCGGGCCAATGTTGGCCAATCGCCGACATGTCCGACGACTATAGGGTCGTCCCTACGACCCCGGGACTAGATTGGCCCGCCACCGTCATGTCCAACGACTATAGGGTCGTCCCCACGACCCCGGGCCAAAGTTGGCATGCCGCCGAAATGTCCGACGACTATAGGGTCGTCCCCACGAACCCGGGCCAAAGTTGGCAAGCCGCCGAAATGTCCGACGACTATAGGGTCGTCCCCACGACCGCGAGCCAAGGATATCCAGCCGCCGTCTTGTCCGACGACTATAGGGTCGTCCCCACGACCCCGGGACTAGATTGGCCCGCCACCGTCATGTCCGACGACTATAGGGTCGTCCCCACGTCCCCGGGACTAGATTGGCCCGCCACCGTCATGTCCAACGACTATAGGGTCGTCCCCACAACCAGGGGCGAAAGTTGGCCAGCCGCCGCCATGTCCGACGACTATAGGGTCGTCCCCACGACCCCGGGACAAGGTTGGCCCGCCGCCGACTTGTCCGACGGCTATAGGGCCGTCCCCACGACCCGGGACTAGACTGGCCCGCCACCGTCATGTCCGACGACTATAGGGTCGTCCCCACGACCCCCGGACTAGGTTGTCCGGCCGCCGACATGTCCGACGACTATCGGGTCGTCCCGACGACCCCGGGACTAGATTGGCCCGCCACCGTCATGTCCGACGACTATAGGGTCGTCCCCACAACCAGGGGCGAAAGTTGGCCAGCCGCCGCCATGTCCGACGACTATAGGGTCGTCCCCACGACCCCGGGACAAGGTTGGCCCGCCGCCGACTTGTCCGACGGCTATAGGGCCGTCCCCACGACCCGGGACTAGACTGGCCCGCCACCGTCATGTCCGACGACTATAGGGTCGTCCCCACGACCCCCGGACTAGGTTGTCCGGCCGCCGACATGTCCGACGACTATCGGGTCGTCCCGACGACCCCGGGACTAGATTGGCCCGCCACCGTCATGTCCGACGACTATAGGGTCGTCCCCACGACCCCGAGACTAGATTGGCCCGCCACCGTCATTTCCGACGACAATAGGGTCGTCCCCACGACCCCGAGTCCAGGTTGGCCAGCCGCCGACATTTCCGACGACTATAGAGTCGTCCCCACGACACCGGGCCAAAGTTGGCCAGCCGCCGCCATGTCCGACGACTATAGGGTCGTCCCCACGACCCCGGGACAAGGTTGGCCCGCCGCCGACTTGTCCGACGGCGATAGGGTCGTCCCCACGACCCCGGGACTAGATTGGCCCGCCACCGTCATGTCCAACGACTATAGGGTCGTCCCCACAACCAGGGGCGAAAGTTGGCCAGCCGCCGCCATGTCCGACGACTATAGGGTCGTCCCCACGACCCCGGGACAAGGTTGGCCCGCCGCCGACTTGTCCGACGGCTATAGGGCCGTCCCCACGACCCGGGACTAGACTGGCCCGCCACCGTCATGTCCGACGACTATAGGGTCGTCCCCACGACCCCCGGACTAGGTTGTCCGGCCGCCGACATGTCCGACGACTATCGGGTCGTCCCGACGACCCCGGGACTAGATTGGCCCGCCACCGTCATGTCCGACGACTATAGGGTCGTCCCCACGACCCCGAGACTAGATTGGCCCGCCACCGTCATTTCCGACGACAATAGGGTCGTCCCCACGACCCCGGGACCAGGTTGGCCAAGCGCCGACATGTCCGACGACTATAGGGTCGTCCCCACGACCCCGGGACAAGGTTGGCCCGCCGCCGACTTGTCCGACGGCTATAGGGTCGTCCCCACGACCCCGGGACTAGATTGGCCCGCCACCGTCATGTCCAACGACTATAGGGTCGTCCCCACCACCAGGGGCGAAAGTTGGCCAGCCGCCGCCATGTCCGACGACTATAGGGTCGTCCCCACGACCCCGGGACAAGGTTGGCCCGCCGCCGACTTGTCCGACGGCTATAGGGCCGTCCCCACGACCCGGGACTAGACTGGCCCGCCACCGTCATGTCCGACGACTATAGGGTCGTCCCCACGACCCCCGGACTAGGTTGGCCGGCCGCCGACATGTCCGACGACTATCGGGTCGTCCCGACGACCCCGGGACTAGATTGGCCCGCCACCGTCCTGTCTGTCGACTATAGGGTCGTCCCAACGACCTCGGGACTAGGTTGGCCAGCCGCCGACATGTCCGACGACTATAGGGTCGTCCCCACGACCCCGGGCCAAAGATGTCCAGCCGCCGTCTTGTCCGACGACTATAGGGTCGTCCCCACGACCACGGGCCAAAGTTGGCCAGCCGCCGACATGTCCGACGACTATTGGGCCGTCCCCACCACCACGGGCCAAAGTTGGCAAGCCGCCGAAATGTCCGACGACTGTAGGGTCGTCCCCACGACCCCGGGACTAGATTGGCCCGCCACCGTCAAGTCCGACGACTATAGGGTCGTACCCACGACCCCGGGCCAAAGTTGGCAAGCCGCCGAAATGTCCGACGACTGTAGGGTCGTCCCCAAGACCCCAGGAGTAGATTGGCCCGCCACCGTCATGTCCGACGACAATTGGGTCGTCCCCACGACCCCGGGGCTAGGATGGCCCGCCGCCGACATGTTCAACGACTATTGGGCCGTCCCCACGACCCCGGGCCAATGTTGGCCAATCGCCGACATGTCCGACGACTATAGGGTCGTCCCTACGACCCCGGGACTAGATTGGCCCGCCACCGTCATGTCCAACGACTATAGGGTCGTCCCCGCGACCGCGGGCCAAAGATGTCCAGCCGCCGTCTTGTCCGACGACTATAGGTTCGTCCCCACGACCCCGGGACTAGATTGGCCCGCCACCGTCATGTCCGACGACTATAGGGTCGTCCCCACGACCCCGAGACTAGATTGGCCCGCCACCGTCATTTCCGACGACAGTAGGGTCGTCCCCACGACCCCAGGACCAAGTTGGCCAAGCGCCGACATTTCCGACGACTATAGACGCGTCCCCACGACACCGGGCCAAAGTTGGCCAGCCGCCGACATGTCCGACGACTATATGGTCGTCCCCACGACCCCGGGCCAAAGTTGGTCAGCCGCCGACATTTCCGACGACTATAGGGTCGTCCCCACGACCCCGGGCCAATGTTGGCCAGCCGCCGACATGTTCAACGACTATTGGGCCGTCCCCACGACCACGGGCCAAAGTTGACCAGCCGCCGACATGTCCGACGACTATAGGGTCGTTCCCACGACCCCGGGCCAATGTTGGCCAATCGCCGACATGTCCGACGACTACAGGGTCGTCCCCACGACCCCGGGACAAGGTTGGCCCGCCGCCGACTTGTCCGACGGCTATAGGGCCGTCCCCACGACCCGGGACTAGACTGGCCCGCCACCGTCATGTCCGACGACTATAGGGTCGTCCCCACGACCCCCGGACTAGGTTGGCCGGCCGCCGACATGTCCGACGACTATCGGGTCGTCCCGACGACCCCGGGCCAATGTTGGCCAATCGCCATGTCCGACGACTATAGGGTCGTCCCTACGACCCCGGGACTAGATTGGCCCGCCACCGTCATGTCCAACGATTATAGGGTCGTCCCCACGACCCCGGGACTAGATTGGCCCGCCACCGTCATGTCCGATGATTATAGGGTCGTCCCCACGACCCCGGGACAAGCTTGGCCCGCCGCCGACTTGACCGACGACTATAGGGTCGTCCCCACGACCCCGGGACTAGATTGGCCCGCCACCGTCATGTCCGACGACAATAGGATCGTCCCCGAGACCCCGGGTCTAGGTTGGGCAGCCGCCGACATGTCCGACGACTATAGGGTCGTCCCCACGACCCCGGGACTAGGTTGGCTCGCCACCGTCATGTCTGACGACTATAGGGTCGTCCCCACGACCACGGGCCAAAGTTGGCCAGCCGCCGACATGTCCGACGACTATAGGGTCGTCCCCACGACCACGGGCCAAAGTTGGCCAGCCGCCACATGTCCGACGACTATAGGGTCGTCCCCACGACCCGGGACTAGACTGGCCCGCCACCGTCATGTCCGACGACTATAGGGTCGTCCCCACGACCCGCGGACTAGGTTGGCCGGCCGCCGACTTGTCCGACGACTATAGGGTCGTCCCCACGACCCCCCGACTAGGTGGGCTCGCCGCCGACTTGTCCGACGACTATAGGGTCATCCCCACGACCCCGGGACTAGGTTGGCCCGCCGCCGACTTGTCCGACGACTATAGGGTCGTCCCCACGACCCCGGGACTAGGCTGGCTCGCCACCGTCATGTCTGACGACTATAGGGTCGTACCCACGACCCCGGGCCAAAGTTGGCCAGCCGCCGACATGTCCGACGACTATAGGGTCGTCCCCACGACCCCGGGCCAAAGTTGGCCAGCCGCCGACATGTCCGACTACTATAGGGTCGTCCCCATGACCTCGGGTCTAGATTGGCCCGCTACCGTCATGTCCGAAGACTATAGGGTCGTCCCCACGACCACGGGACTAGATTGGCCCGCCACCGCCATGTCCGACGACAATAGGGTCGTCCCCACGACCCCGAGTCCAGGTTGGCCAGCCGCCGACATTTCCGACGACTATAGAGTCGTCCCCACGACACCGGGCCAAAGTTGGCCAGCCGCCGCCATGTCCGACGACTATAGGGTCGTCCCCACGACCCCGGGACAAGGTTGGCCCGCCGCCGACTTGTCCGACGGCTATAGGGTCGTCCCCACGACACCGGGCCAAAGTTGGACAGCCGCCGACATGTCCGACTACTATAGGGTCGTCCCCAGGACCTCGGGTCTAGATTGGCCCGCTACCGTCATGTCCGAAGACTATAGGGTCGTCCCCACGACCACGGGACTAGATTGGCCCGCCACCGCCATGTCCGACGACAATAGGGTCGTCCCCACGACCCCGGGTCTAGGTTGGCCAATCGCCGACATGTCCAACGACTATAGGGTCGTCCCTACGACCCAGGGACTAGATTAGCCCGCCACCGTCATGTCCAACGACTATAGGGTCGTCCCTACGACCCAGGGACTAGATTAGCCCGCCACCGTCATGTCCAACGACTATAGGGTCGTCCCCACGACCCCGGGACTAGATTGGCCCGCCACCGTCATGTCCGACGACTATAGGGTCGTCCCCACGACCCCGGGCCAAAGTTGGCAAGCCGCCAACATGTCCGACGACAATAGGGTCGTCCCCACGACCCCGGGCCAAAGATGTCCAGCCGCCGTCTTGTCCGACGACTATAGGGTCGTCCCCACGACCCCGAGTCCAGGTTGGCCAGCCGCCGACATTTCCGACGACTATAGAGTCGTCCCCACGACCCCGGGCCAAATTTGGCCAGCCGCCGACATGTCCGACGACTATAGAGTCGTCCCCACGACACCGGGCCAAAGTTGGCCAGCCGCCGACATGTCCGACGACTATAGGGTCGTCCCCACGACCCCGGGACTAGATTGGCCCGCCACCGTCATGTCCGACGATTATAGGGTCGTCCCCACGACCCCGGGACAAGCTTGGCCCGCCGCCGAATTGTTCGACGACTATAGGGTCGTCCCCACGACCCCGGGACTAGATTGGCCCGCCACCGTCATGTCCGACGACAATAGGGTCGTCCCCACAACCCCGGGTCTAGGTTGGCCAGCCACCGACTTGTCCGACGACTATAGGGTCGTCCCCAGGACCTCGGGACTAGATTGGCCCCCCACCGCCAAGTCCGACGACTATAGGGTCGTCCCCACGACCCCGGGCCAAAGTTGGCAAGCCGCCGAAATGTCCGACGACTGTAGGGTCGTACCCACGACCCCGGGACTAGGCTGACAAGCCGCCAACATGTCCGACGACTATAGGGTCGCCCCCACGACCCCGGGCCAAAGTTGGCCACCCGCCGACATGTCCGACGACTATAGGGTCGTCCCCACGACCCCGAGACTAGATTGGCCCGCCACCGTCATGTCCGACGACAATGGGGTCGTCCCCACGACCACGGCCCAAAGTTGGCCAGCCGCCGACATGTCCGACGACTATAGGGTCGTCCCCACGACCCCGGGACTAGATTGGTCCGCCACCGTCTTGTCCGACGACTATAGGGACGTCCCCACGACCCCGAGCCAAAGTTGACCAGCCGCCGACATGTCCGACGACTATAGGGTCGTCTCCACGACCCCGGGACTAGATTGGCCCGCCACCTTCATGTCAGACGATTATAGGGTCGTCCCCACGACCGCGAGACTAGATTGGCCCGCCACCGTCATGTCCGACGACAATAGGGTCGTCCCCACGACCCCGGGTCCAGGTTGGCCAGCCGCCGACATTTCCGACGACTATAGAGTCGTCCCCACGATACCGGGCCAAAGTTGGCCAGCCGCCGCCATGTCCGACGACTATAGGGTCGTCCCCACGACCCCGGGCCAAAGTTGGCCAGCTGCCGACATGTCCGACGAATATAGGGTCGTCCCCACGACCCCGGGACAAGGTTGGCCCGCCGCCGACTTGTCCGACGACTATAGGGTCGTACCCACCACCCCGGGACTAGGCTGACAAGCCGCCAACATGTCCGACGACTATAGGGTCGTCCCCACGACCCCGGGCCAAAGATGTCCAGCCGCCGTCTTGTCCGACGACTATAGAGTCGTCCCCACGACCCCGGGACTAGATTGGCCCGCCACCGTCATGTCCAACGACTATAGGGTCGTCCCCACAACCACGGGCCAAAGTTGGCCAGCCGCCGACATGTCCGACGACTATAGGGTCGTCCCCACGACCCGGGGCCAAAGTTGGCCAGCTGCCGACATGTCCGACGAATATAGGGTCGTCCCCACGACCCCGGGACAAGGTTGGCCCGCCGCCGACTTGTCCGACGACTATAGGGTCGTACCCACCACCCCGGGACTAGGCTGACAAGCCGCCAACATGTCCGACGACTATAGGGTCGTCCCCACGACCCCGGGCCAAAGATGTCCAGCCGCCGTCTTGTCCGACGACTATAGGGTCGTCCCCACGACCCCGGGACTAGATTGGCCCGCCACCGTCATGTCCGACGATTATAGGGTCGTCCCCACGACCCCGGGACAAGCTTGGCCCGCCGCCGAATTGTTCGACGACTATAGGGTCGTCCCCACGACCCCGGGCCAAAGTTGGCAAGCCGCCGAAATGTCCGACGACTGTAGGGTCGTACCCACGACCCCGGGACTAGATTGGTCCGCCACCGTCTTGTCCGACGACTATAGGGTCGTCCCCACGACCCCGGGCCAAAGTTGACCAGCCGCCGACATGTCCGACGACTATAGGGTCGTCCCCACGACCCCGGGACTAGATTGGCCCGCCACCGTCATGTCCGACGACTATAGGGTCGTCCCCACGACCCCCGGACTAGGTTGGCCGGCCGCCGACATGTCCGACGACTATCGGGTCGTCCCGACGACCCCGGGCTAATGTTGGCCAATCGCCATGTCCGACGACTATAGGGTCGTCCCTACGACCCCGGGACTAGATTGGCCCGCCACCGTCATGTCCAACGATTATAGGGTCGTCCCCACGACCCCGGGTCCAGGTTGGCCAGCCGCCGACATTTCCGACGACTATAGAGTCGTCCCCACGATACCGGGCCAAAGTTGGCCAGCCGCCGCCATGTCCGACGACTATAGGGTCGTCCCCACGACCCCGGGCCAAAGTTGGCCAGCTGCCGACATGTCCGACGAATATAGGGTCGTCCCCAGGACCGCGGGCCAAAGATGTCAAGCCGTCGTCTTCTCCGACGACTATAGGGTCGTCCCCACGACCCCGGGACAAGGTTGGCCCGCCGCCGACTTGTCCGACGGCTATAGGGTCGTCCCCACGACCCCGGGACTAGATTGGCCCGCCACCGTCATGTCCGACGACTATAGGGTCGTCCCCACGACCCCCGGACTAGGTTGGCCGGCCGCCGACATGTCCGACGACTATCGGGTCGTCCCGACGACCCCGGGCCAATGTTGGCCAATCGCCATGTCCGACGACTATAGGGTCGTCCCTACGACCCCGGGACTAGATTGGCCCGCCACCGTCATGTCCAACGATTATAGGGTCGTCCCCACGACCCCGGGTCCAGGTTGGCCAGCCGCCGACATTTCCGACGACTATAGAGTCGTCCCCACGATACCGGGCCAAAGTTGGCCAGCCGCCGCCATGTCCGACGACTATAGGGTCGTCCCCACGACCCCGGGCCAAAGTTGGCCAGCTGCCGACATGTCCGACGAATATAGGGTCGTCCCCAGGACCGCGGGCCAAAGATGTCAAGCCGTCGTCTTCTCCGACGACTATAGGGTCGTCCCCACGACCCCGGGACAAGGTTGGCCCGCCGCCGACTTGTCCGACGGCTATAGGGTCGACCCCACGACCCCGGGACTAGATTGGCCCGCCACCGTCATGTCCAACGACTATAGGGTCGTCCCCACAACCAGGGGCGAAAGTTGGCCAGCCGCCGCCATGTCCGACGACTATAGGGTCGTCCCCACGACCCCGGGACAAGGTTGGCCCGCCGCCGACTTGTCCGACGGCTATAGGGCCGTCCCCACGACCCGGGACTAGACTGGCCCGCCACCGTCATGTCCGACGACTATAGGGTCGTCCCCACGACCCCCGGACTAGGTTGGCCGGCCGCCGACATGTCCGACGACTATCGGGTCGTCCCGACGACCCCGGGACTAGATTGGCCCGCCACCGTCCTGTCTGTCGACTATAGGGTCGTCCCAACGACCTCGGGACTAGGTTGGCCAGCCGCCGACATGTCCGACGACTATAGGGTCGTCCCCACGACCCCGGGCCAAAGATGTCCAGCCGCCGTCTTGTCCGACGACTATAGGGTCGTCCCCACGACCACGGGCCAAAGTTGGCCAGCCGCCGACATGTCCGACGACTATTGGGCCGTCCCCACCACCACGGGCCAAAGTTGGCAAGCCGCCGAAATGTCCGACGACTGTAGGGTCGTCCCCACGACCCCGGGACTAGATTGGCCCGCCACCGTCAAGTCCGACGACTATAGGGTCGTACCCACGACCCCGGGCCAAAGTTGGCAAGCCGCCGAAATGTCCGACGACTGTAGGGTCGTCCCCAAGACCCCAGGAGTAGATTGGCCCGCCACCGTCATGTCCGACGACAATAGGGTCGTCCCCACGACCCCGGGGCTAGGATGGCCCGCCGCCGACATGTTCAACGACTATTGGGCCGTCCCCACGACCCCGGGCCAATGTTGGCCAATCGCCGACATGTCCGACGACTATAGGGTCGTCCCTACGACCCCGGGACTAGATTGGCCCGCCACCGTCATGTCCAACGACTATAGGGTCGTCCCCGCGACCGCGGGCCAAAGATGTCCAGCCGCCGTCTTGTCCGACGACTATAGGTTCGTCCCCACGACCCCGGGACTAGATTGGCCCGCCACCGTCATGTCCGACGACTATAGGGTCGTCCCCACGACCCCGAGACTAGATTGGCCCGCCACCGTCATTTCCGACGACAGTAGGGTCGTCCCCACGACCCCGGGACCAAGTTGGCCAAGCGCCGACATTTCCGACGACTATAGACGCGTCCCCACGACACCGGGCCAAAGTTGGCCAGCCGCCGACATGTCCGACGACTATAGGGTCGTCCCCACGACCCCGGGCCAAAGTTGGTCAGCCGCCGACATTTCCGACGACTATAGGGTCGTCCCCACGACCCCGGGCCAATGTTGGCCAGCCGCCGACATGTTCAACGACTATTGGGCCGTCCCCACGACCACGGGCCAAATTTGACCAGCCGCCGACATGTCCGACGACTATAGGGTCGTCCCCACGACCCCGGGCCAATGTTGGCCAATCGCCGACATGTCCGACGACTACAGGGTCGTCCCTACGACCCCGAGACTAGATAGGCCCGCCACCGTCATGTCCGACGACTATCGGATCGTCCCCACGACCACGGGCCAAAGTTGGCCAGCCGCCGTCATGTCCGACGACTATTGGGTCGTCCCCACGACCCCGGGCCAAAGTTGGCCAGCCGCCGACTTGTCCGACGACTATGGGGTCGTCCCCACGACCCCAGGACTAGGTTGGCCCGCCACCGTCTTGTCCGACGACTATAGGGTCGTCCCCACGACCCCGAGACTAGATTGGCCCGCCACCGTCATGTCCGACGACAATAGGGTCGTCCCCACGACCCCGGGTCCAGGTTGGCCAAGCGCCGACATTTCCGACGACTATAGAGTCGTCCCCACGACACCGGGCCAAAGTTGGCCAGCCGCCGACATGTCCGACGACTATAGGGTCGTCCCCACGACCCCGAGACGAGATTGGCCCGCCACCGTCATGTCCGACGATTATAGTGTCGTCCCCACGACCCCGGGACAAGCTTGGCCCGCCGCCGACTTGTTCGACGACTATAGGGTCGTCCCCACGACCCCGGGACTAGATTGGCCCGCCACCGTCGTGTCCGACGACAATAGGGTCGTCCCCACGACCCCGGGTCTAGGTTGGCCAGCCGCCGACATGTCCGACGACTATAGAGTCGTCCCCACGACACCGGGCCCAAGTTGGACAGCCGCCGACATGTACGACTACTATAGGGTCGTCCCCACGACCTCGGGTCTAGATTGGCCCGCTACCGTCATGTCCGAACACTATAGGGTCGTCCCTACGACCACGGGACTAGATTGGCCCGCCACCGCCATGTCCGACGGCTATAGGGTCGTCCCCACGACCCCGGGACTAGATTGGCCCGCCACCGTCATGTCCAACGACTATAGGGTCGTCCCCACAACCAGGGGCGAAAGTTGGCCAGCCGCCGCCATGTCCGACGACTATAGGGTCGTCCCCACGACCCCGGGACAAGGTTGGCCCGCCGCCGACTTGTCCGACGGCTATAGGGCCGTCCCCACGACCCGGGACTAGACTGGCCCGCCACCGTCATGTCCGACGACTATAGGGTCGTCCCCACGACCCCCGGACTAGGTTGGCCGGCCGCCGACATGTCCGACGACTATCGGGTCGTCCCGACGACCCCGGGCCAATGTTGGCCAATCGCCATGTCCGACGACTATAGGGTCGTCCCTACGACCCCGGGACTAGATTGGCCCGCCACCGTCATGTCCAACGATTATAGGGTCGTCCCCACGACCCCGGGAATAGATTGGCCCGCCACCGTCATGTCCGATGATTATAGGGTCGTCCCCACGACCCCGGGACAAGCTTGGCCCGCCGCCGACTTGACCGACGACTATAGGGTCGTCCCCACGACCCCGGGACTAGATTGGCCCGCCACCGTCATGTCCGACGACAATAGGATCGTCCCCGAGACCCCGGGTATAGGTTGGGCAGCCGCCGACATGTCCGACGACTATAGGGTCGTCCCCACGACCCCGGGACTAGGTTGGCTCGCCACCGTCATGTCTGACGACTATAGGGTCGTCCCCACGACCACGGGCCAAAGTTGGCCAGCCGCCGACATGTCCGACGACTATAGGGTCGTCCCCACGACCACGGGCCAAAGTTGGCCAGCCGCCACATGTCCGACGACTATAGGGTCGTCCCCACGACCCGGGACTAGACTGGCCCGCCACCGTCATGTCCGACGACTATAGGGTCGTCCCCACGACCCGCGGACTAGGTTGGCCGGCCGCCGACTTGTCCGACGACTATAGGGTCGTCCCCACGACCCCCCGACTAGGTGGGCTCGCCGCCGACTTGTCCGACGACTATAGGGTCATCCCCACGACCCCGGGACTAGGTTGGCCCGCCGCCGACTTGTCCGACGACTATAGGGTCGTCCCCACGACCCCGGGACTAGGCTGGCTCGCCACCGTCATGTCTGACGACTATAGGGTCGTCCCCACGACCCCGGGCCAAAGTTGGCCAGCCGCCGACATGTCCGACGACTATAGGGTCGTCCCCACGACCCCGGGCCAAAGTTGGCCAGCCGCCGACATGTCCGACGACTATAGAACGTCCCCACGACCCCGAGACTAGATTGGCCCGCCACCGTCATGTCCGACGACAATAGGGTCGTCCCCACGACCCCGAGTCCAGGTTGGCCAGCCGCCGACATTTCCGACGACTATAGAGTCGTCCCCACGACACCGGGCCAAAGTTGGCCAGCCGCCGCCATGTCCGACGACTATAGGGTCGTCCCCACGACCCCGGGTCTAGGTTGGCCAGCCGCCGACATGTCCGACGACTATAGAGTCGTCCCCACGACACCGGGCCAAAGTTGGACAGCCGCCGACATGTCCGACTACTATAGGGTCGTCCCCACGACCTCGGGTCTAGATTGGCCCGCTACCGTCATGTCCGAACACTATAGGGTCGTCCCTACGACCACGGGACTAGATTGGCCCGCCACCGCCATGTCCGACGACTATAGGGTCGTCCCCACGACCCCGGGCCAAAGATGTCCAGCCGCCGTCTTGTCCGACGACTATAGGGTCGTCCCCACGACCCCGGGACTAGATTGGCCCGCCACCGTCATGTCCGACGATTATAGGGTCGTCCCCACGATCGCGAGACTAGATTGGCCCGCCACCGTCATGTCCGACGACAATAGGGTCGTCCCCACGACCCCGAGTCCAGGTTGGCCAGCCGCCGACATTTCCGACGACTATAGAGTCGTCCCCACGACACCGGGCCAAAGTTGGCCAGCCGCCGCCATGTCCGACGACTATAGGGTCGTCCCCACGACCCCGGGACAAGGTTGGCCCGCCGCCGACTTGTCCGACGGCTATAGGGTCGTCCCCACGACCCCGGGACTAGATTGGCCCGCCACCGTCATGTCCAACGACTATAGGGTCGTCCCCACAACCAGGGGCGAAAGTTGGCCAGCCGCCGCCATGTCCGACGACTATAGGGTCGTCCCCACGACCCCGGGACAAGGTTGGCCCGCCGCCGACTTGTCCGACGGCTATAGGGCCGTCCCCACGACCCGGGACTAGACTGGCCCGCCACCGTCATGTCCGACGACTATAGGGTCGTCCCCACGACCCCCGGACTAGGTTGGCCGGCCGCCGACATGTCCGACGACTATCGGGTCGTCCCTACGACCCCGGGACTAGATTGGCCCGCCACCGTCATGTCCAACGATTATAGGGTCGTCCCCACGACCCCGGGACTAGATTGGCCCGCCACCGTCATGTCCGATGATTATAGGGTCGTCCCCACGACCCCGGGACAAGCTTGGCCCGCCGCCGACTTGACCGACGACTATAGGCTCGTCCCCACGACCCCGGGACTAGATTGGCCCGCCACCGTCATGTCCGACGACAATAGGATCGTCCCCGAGACCCCGGGTCTAGGTTGGGCAGCCGCCGACATGTCCGACGACTATAGGGTCGTCCCCACGACCCCGGGACTAGGTTGGCTCGCCACCGTCATGTCTGACGACTATAGGGTCGTCC
>CAWVQO010000273.1:5000-7500 GCA_963932275.1 Andrena praecox
GCGGACTCGCGTGCGTGCTTTCACGGCGTCGTGCGTCGTTGTTTTACAACGACCGCCCGTGTGCTTGGCACCGCTCCCTGGATCATCACACACAGAGCAGCCTCTCCGCTCGCACCGGGGTGTGTGTAGATTTGCCTTCACGTTCCGCGCGAGATCTTTTACCGTGCTCCCGACGTCGCCTGAAATGAAAAATTTGTCCTGAGAAAGAGACCAAAGAGAAAAGGGGAGAGCAGCAGCGAGAGATGATAGAGAAGAGAGGAAAGAGCAGTGCGCGGCATATCGTGCGCCGATCGATCTATATCGTCGGGTTCACGCGGCCCCAGGGATTTTATAAAGAGGAGGGTCGTCGTTGACAAGTGAGAGAAGTGTTGTCAGTCAATCTATATAACACCGAGGGCGCAACACACACTCGTTCTTCGGGACGCCGTGAAGATCCAAGGGTGTACAATGAGAAAATAGAGGCGCTGTGCGGGATGATAAATAAACCACGCGTCAACAGGATATCGGGTCGATGTATTTCCCCGTAGTTGCGCGTGTCCTCGCCTAGCCCTATTCATTTTCTCCCTATGGCCACGTTCCGTCGACACACAAAAGAGTGTTTGCGCCAAACATCCGATGAAGAGAGATTGCTCCACACTCGTCGCTTTTCTTAACGTTTCTGTACCCCCGGAATCCTCCTTGGCGCGGCTGAGCGATTTCTGGAACTTTCGACGAACCGAGAGGCGCTGATGCCGCGCGAAATGCGCAAGAGAGGGAGAGACTCTTCATTCGTAGAATGGAAGAACGAGTCTCCCCGATCGCGCGCCGCATTGTCTTTGTCGCGTTGTTGGTCGATCGTGTACGAGACCACCGCGCGTCTCACCGGTCGTCCAGTCCACGGAAAAGCTTATTTTTCGGCGGTTCCCTCTGCTCGAGTCACACTGCTCGAGGCGTGAGGGACAGCGGAATCTCAAAGCTAATATAGCGGACGGACGTTAAAGTAAAAACCGGTGCTCGTTCCGCGAGTGTCTCGCGGATCGAATCGACGGTGCGCGACGAAAAGACACCTTTCCTCTGGAATCGTGCGATGGCACCTCTGGATATATAATACAACGAGATCGATCCACATCGATCCGTCGTCGTCGGGCTACGAGCCGGGATGTGTACGGGGATGATACCGCCACTACGCGCACACCCCGTACTCCCGCCGGGAGACCCGTTCGAGGTACAATAATATCCAAAAGAGGGAGCACGATTTTATAATTCCGGAGGCAGCGCGCGCGCGCGCTTCTCCAAAATATCTTCTCTTCATTTCACGGTCTCTCTCAGCCTATTTTTCTCTGGTGGCACAAATATATAATAAAACGATTGACGACGACCTCAGAGTAGGCGAGATTACCCGCTGAATTTAAGCATATTACTAAGCGGAGGAAAAGAAACTAACAAGGATTTCCTTAGTAGCGGCGAGCGAACAGGAATTAGCCCAGCACTGAATCCCGCGGTTCCGCCGCAGGGAATTGTAGTGTTCAGGAGGATCCGTTTATCCCGTGACGTCGCACCGCGTCCAAGTCCATCTTGAATGGGGCCACTTACCCGCAGAGGGTGCCAGGCCCGTAGCGACCGGTACGCGTTTCGGGAGGATCTCTCCATAGAGTCGGGTTGCTTGAGAGTGCAACCCTAAGTGGGTGGTAAACTCCATCTAAGGCTAAATACAACCACGAGACCGATAGCGAACAAGTACCGTGAGGGAAAGTTGAAAAGAACTTTGAAGAGAGAGTTCAAGAGTACGTGAAACCGTTCAGGGGTAAACCTGAGAAACCCAAAAGATCGAATGGGGAGATTCATCGTCGACGAGGCTGGCTCCCGTCGGTGCGCGATACTCCGGGTGTGGACCTTCGTGGTACCATTACCGAGGGTACACCACCGGCGGCGAATGTTCCGGCCACGTAGTCGTGCACTTCTCCCCTAGTAGAACGTCGCGACCCGTTGCGTGTCGGTCTACGGCCCGAGCGGTTGCCTGTTTCGTTGCTCCCAGAGCACGCGACAGACCCTCGGCCGCCCGGCCGGCTGCGCGACGGTACTCTGACGGTATCGGGCCGCAACCAATCCATTTTCGAATGTGTGTGCGTCAGGCCCGCCGCAAGCCCGGTCAGTTCTTACCCGGAGGCACGGACCTGGTGCCGTCCCCGGGCCTGGCCAGCTGTTAGCAGGCGGTGTCCTTGGACTGGCCAAGCTTCGAATTACCGGTCGGCGACGCTACTGCTTTGGGTACTCTCAGGACCCGTCTTGAAACACGGACCAAGGAGTCTAACATGTGCGCGAGTCATTGGGAGAAAGAAACCTAAAGGCGGAATGAAAGTGAAGGTCGACCTTCGCGTCGACCGAGGGAGGATCGGCCGCGTTACGATGCGGCCTCGCACTCCCGGGGCGTCTCGTTCTCATTGCGAGAAGAGGCGCACCTAGAGCGTACACGTTGGGACCCGAAAGATGGTGAACTATGCCTGGTCAGGACGAAGTCAGG
>CAWVQO010000273.1:12500-20000 GCA_963932275.1 Andrena praecox
AGCAGCGTTGGGCGCGTGGCTATTCTATGACCTCGGTTGAGAAGCAGTCACCGCTCCTCGAGATTCTGTCTCGACTGTTCTTGCCGTGTTGCGTTTCGGATTTCTCCACACAGCATTACCACGGGTCGGTGTCTAAGACCGAATGGCCCTTATGTGGTGAGCGTCCAAAAGTGACGTTGGTGACACGTATGCACTTATGTGTATGCTTGTACGACCTTATGCATTCAACTCTTTATCCACGCAGATGGACGATTTAAACTTTAACAAAACGCTAAGGAAGGCTAGCGTCGGGTACATATAAAGTATCGAACTATAAAAGTTCGAACTTTGAAAGAGGGAGAAAGTAGATACAAACCCAAGAGGTGTCAGATCTCGATATGCCTAGCGCGCACATTACGTGCCAACTCGTTATGACCAGCATGGCACGGTCCGCGCTTTCCCGTTTGCTCAGCATGCACTTGTCCGCGCTATTACGTACATGACCAGCGTGAATGATACGCGCTTTGTCGATTTGTCCAGCGT
The DNA here is from genome assembly GCA_963932275.1 of Andrena praecox. NCBI lineage: Eukaryota > Metazoa > Arthropoda > Insecta > Hymenoptera > Andrenidae > Andrena > Andrena praecox. The sequence continues at coordinate 13,023 of CAWVQO010000273.1, forward strand.
GTAGTGGTCCGTGCTTCTACGGTGGATGCTAGCGTGCGTGTACTCCGTGCTTCCCGGTGGATGCAGCGGCACGCGTGATACGCGCTTTATCGAGCATCCGATGCCATCCTTATATTTATGAAGGAAATATAATGAATTTTGTCTGTAACTGAGATCTTTCTGTGAACGTATATATGAAAGGCACATATCCGATTAAAATTTTAGTCAGTGGAAAAATCGAAACGATATGATGCCTCGAAGTATGATATAATTAAAAGGAGTGTGGAGAGAGAAAGGCACATATTATCCGAATTAGTCAGTGGAAAATCTAGGATGTATATGGTGTCTGGAAGAGAAGTAGAATAAGAGGGAGAGTGGAGAGAAGGCACACCACGTATCATCCGAGGAGTTAGTCAGTGGAAAATCCTGGGTGTGATATGTTGGGTGTCTCTGGAGGCGCACATATCCGAGATAGAGAATTTGTGGAACAAATCGAGGATATTGATGTGTCTAAAACTGCACGCTGTTGTGCAAGTTTTATAAAATCAAAAATGAATGGGGCATCGTCGATCCGTCTCTAAAAGAGCGGACGACGCGATGAGAACGGAAAGAACACGAAAGTGTGTGTGAATTCGAAGAGAGAGGGAAGCTTCGCGAAGCTCCCTGGTTGATCCTGCCAGTAGTCATATGCTTGTCTCAAAGATTAAGCCATGCATGTCTCAGTACATACCGTATTAAGGTGAAACCGCGAATGGCTCATTAAATCAGTTATGGTTCCTTAGATCGTACCCACATTTACTTGGATAACTGTGGTAATTCTAGAGCTAATACATGCAAAACAGAGTTCCGACCAGAGATGGAAGGAACGCTTTTATTAGATCAAAACCAATCGGTGGCGGATGGTTTGCCGTCCGTCCCATCGTTTGCTTTGGTGACTCTGAATAACTTTGTGCTGATCGCATGGTCATCTAGCACCGGCGACGCATCTTTCAAATGTCTGCCTTATCAACTGTCGATGGTAGGTTCTGCGCCTACCATGGTTGTAACGGGTAACGGGGAATCAGGGTTCGATTCCGGAGAGGGAGCCTGAGAAACGGCTACCACATCCAAGGAAGGCAGCAGGCGCGCAAATTACCCACTCCCGGCACGGGGAGGTAGTGACGAAAAATAACGATACGGGACTCATCCGAGGCCCCGTAATCGGAATGAGTACACTTTAAATCCTTTAACAAGGATCCATTGGAGGGCAAGTCTGGTGCCAGCAGCCGCGGTAATTCCAGCTCCAATAGCGTATATTAAAGTTGTTGCGGTTAAAAAGCTCGTAGTTGAATCTGTGTGTCACAGTGTCGGTTCACCGCTCGCGGTGTTTAACTGGCATTATGTGGTACGTCCTACCGGTGGGCTTAGCTCTTCACGGGGCGGTCCAACTAATATCCCATCGCGGTGCTCTTCACTGAGTGTCGAGGTGGGCCGGTACGTTTACTTTGAACAAATTAGAGTGCTCAAAGCAGGCTACCTTCGCCTGAATACTGTGTGCATGGAATAATGGAATAGGACCTCGGTTCTATTTTGTTGGTTTTCGGAACCCCGAGGTAATGATTAATAGGGACAGATGGGGGCATTCGTATTGCGACGTTAGAGGTGAAATTCTTGGATCGTCGCAAGACGGACAGAAGCGAAAGCATTTGCCAAAAATGTTTTCATTAATCAAGAACGAAAGTTAGAGGTTCGAAGGCGATCAGATACCGCCCTAGTTCTAACCATAAACGATGCCAGCTAGCGATCCGCCGAAGTTCCTCCGATGACTCGGCGGGCAGCTTCCGGGAAACCAAAGCTTTTGGGTTCCGGGGGAAGTATGGTTGCAAAGCTGAAACTTAAAGGAATTGACGGAAGGGCACCACCAGGAGTGGAGCCTGCGGCTTAATTTGACTCAACACGGGAAACCTCACCAGGCCCGGACACCGGAAGGATTGACAGATTTATAGCTCTTTCTTGATTCGGTGGGTGGTGGTGCATGGCCGTTCTTAGTTGGTGGAGCGATTTGTCTGGTTAATTCCGATAACGAACGAGACTCTAGCCTGCTAAATAGACGTAACTTATGGTATCACGAAGGTCCCCGACTTCGGTCGGTGGGTTTTTACTACCAACGTACAAACAAATCTTCTTAGAGGGACAGGCGGCTTCTAGCCGCACGAGATTGAGCAATAACAGGTCTGTGATGCCCTTAGATGTTCTGGGCCGCACGCGCGCTACACTGAAGGAATCAGCGTGTTTTCCCTGGCCGAAAGGCCCGGGTAACCCGCTGAACCTCCTTCGTGCTAGGGATTGGGGCTTGCAATTATTCCCCATGAACGAGGAATTCCCAGTAAGCGCGAGTCATAAGCTCGCGTTGATTACGTCCCTGCCCTTTGTACACACCGCCCGTCGCTACTACCGATTGAATGATTTAGTGAGGTCTTCGGACTGGTGCGCGGCAATGTCTCGGCATTGCCGATGTTGCCGGGAAGATGACCAAACTTGATCATTTAGAGGAAGTAAAAGTCGTAACAAGGTTTCCGTAGGTGAACCTGCGGAAGGATCATTAACAAGGCTCAGAGAGCAAAAAAGCAAAAAGCTTGAATCGTAACTATGCAAAAACTAATATAAATGCGAATGCATTTATAAACAGATACCAAAAACTAAATGCGGATGCATTTAAACAGATACCAAAAACGAAATGCGAACGCATTTCTGTATATATTATAGCACCGCGTGGCACGGCTTACGCCGCGGAGGTCGCTACGGACGGAGAACCTGGTTTCTCACCGCGACGCTCCCGTCCGCTGCCATCGGTGAAGCGCAAAGAGCCGAAGCGCGCCAGACCGCCAGACCGCGGCGCCCCCTCTATGAGAACGGGACGATAATACGAACGCAATCACGAGTGCGCTCGCGCGAGGTTTCTCGAGAGGCCGTCGTTAACTGGATCGGGAAGCAAAACAAGACCCGTCGTTGCGATCGTGCCTCCGGTAATCCGCCGCCTCGTCGATTCGCGTTCACCTCGTATCGGAGGCGTGTGCCGCCGTGTTATGTACACACGATACTTACCGTCTGCGCGTGTGTCTGCGCGAGCGTGTACGCTCGTATCGAGAAAGGAGAGTCACTCGCGACCCAAGACAGGGATGAAAACACACCGCAAGCGCCCCGAGTGGGGTTAAGTAAAGCGCGCGAGAGAGGAGAGGGCAGAGGAACGAGCCGCCGTCGAAGCCTCCTGTGCTTCGCGACGTTTCGCGATCTCTCTCTCTCGACACGACGCTTCTTCCACTCGCATCCCGCTTCCTCAGTTTTGGTCGCGCTCTCCGAAAAGAAGTCCTGTGACACGACGGACCCTCTCCTCGGAGAGGACCCGGCGGGTAACCTAGGGCGGCTCGCACATCCATCGCGTGGACGTGCGTCCCCGGTACCGCTCGCTTAATCGCGCCCCGATAGCCAAAAAAGGACCGGCTGTGAAGCTTCGATAGCGAAAGTCCGATTGGACCGATCGAAGCCCCGGCCGTGCGTCCGCTCTCGGGGGAGCGTGTGGGGAGGACGCTGACGCGTGCGGTGGCCCGCCCGCAGAGTACGCGATTTTACGGTTCTCGTAATCCGTGTATCTCGAAGGTTTTTAAATGAATTTGTACGCTCGGCCGTCGGACGTGTCGCGCGGTGTTTCCGCGTTACGCTTCGACGGTTCCCGTCCTGGACACAAATCTCACACAGTGTCGTCAACGCTGGCGACGCCCGGACCTCCTTCGCGCGCTGGTTGGAGGCGCCACGGGCCTCGGCTTCATCCGAACCGAGAACAAAGATATAACGAACATATTTAATAACACGATTACCCTGAACGGTGGATCACTTGGCTCGTGGGTCGATGAAGAACGCAGCTAATTGCGCGTCAACGTGTGAACTGCAGGACACATGAACATCGACATTTCGAACGCACATTGCGGTCCACGGATACAATTCCTGGACCACGCCTGGCTGAGGGTCGTTATCGCATACAAAAGACTGCTTGCGTCGGTTCTCCGTATATAATATCATCCTCGCCGTCTCGCGTTTCCGACGATGTAACGCGTTTCGGAGTCGGGTCGATGGTACACGCGAGATACGCGACGTACGAGCGAAAGTTGGGCCGTTCGTCGGTGTTTGCCACGGCTCGCGTGAGAATCGCGTGAAGCGTGTACTCTCTCTCTCCCGTGCGAGAAGCAGAGAGAGGCGAATGTGATGAGAATGATCGTGCGGACTCGCGTGCGTGCTTTCACGGCGTCGTGCGTCGTTGTTTTACAACGACCGCCCGTGTGCTTGGCACCGCTCCCTGGATCATCACACACAGAGCAGCCTCTCCGCTCGCACCGGGGTGTGTGTAGATTTGCCTTCACGTTCCGCGCGAGATCTTTTACCGTGCTCCCGACGTCGCCTGAAATGAAAAATTTGTCCTGAGAAAGAGACCAAAGAGAAAAGGGGAGAGCAGCAGCGAGAGATGATAGAGAAGAGAGGAAAGAGCAGTGCGCGGCATATCGTGCGCCGATCGATCTATATCGTCGGGTTCACGCGGCCCCAGGGATTTTATAAAGAGGAGGGTCGTCGTTGACAAGTGAGAGAAGTGTTGTCAGTCAATCTATATAACACCGAGGGCGCAACACACACTCGTTCTTCGGGACGCCGTGAAGATCCAAGGGTGTACAATGAGAAAATAGAGGCGCTGTGCGGGATGATAAATAAACCACGCGTCAACAGGATATCGGGTCGATGTATTTCCCCGTAGTTGCGCGTGTCCTCGCCTAGCCCTATTCATTTTCTCCCTATGGCCACGTTCCGTCGACACACAAAAGAGTGTTTGCGCCAAACATCCGATGAAGAGAGATTGCTCCACACTCGTCGCTTTTCTTAACGTTTCTGTACCCCCGGAATCCTCCTTGGCGCGGCTGAGCGATTTCTGGAACTTTCGACGAACCGAGAGGCGCTGATGCCGCGCGAAATGCGCAAGAGAGGGAGAGACTCTTCATTCGTAGAATGGAAGAACGAGTCTCCCCGATCGCGCGCCGCATTGTCTTTGTCGCGTTGTTGGTCGATCGTGTACGAGACCACCGCGCGTCTCACCGGTCGTCCAGTCCACGGAAAAGCTTATTTTTCGGCGGTTCCCTCTGCTCGAGTCACACTGCTCGAGGCGTGAGGGACAGCGGAATCTCAAAGCTAATATAGCGGACGGACGTTAAAGTAAAAACCGGTGCTCGTTCCGCGAGTGTCTCGCGGATCGAATCGACGGTGCGCGACGAAAAGACACCTTTCCTCTGGAATCGTGCGATGGCACCTCTGGATATATAATACAACGAGATCGATCCACATCGATCCGTCGTCGTCGGGCTACGAGCCGGGATGTGTACGGGGATGATACCGCCACTACGCGCACACCCCGTACTCCCGCCGGGAGACCCGTTCGAGGTACAATAATATCCAAAAGAGGGAGCACGATTTTATAATTCCGGAGGCAGCGCGCGCGCGCGCTTCTCCAAAATATCTTCTCTTCATTTCACGGTCTCTCTCAGCCTATTTTTCTCTGGTGGCACAAATATATAATAAAACGATTGACGACGACCTCAGAGTAGGCGAGATTACCCGCTGAATTTAAGCATATTACTAAGCGGAGGAAAAGAAACTAACAAGGATTTCCTTAGTAGCGGCGAGCGAACAGGAATTAGCCCAGCACTGAATCCCGCGGTTCCGCCGCAGGGAATTGTAGTGTTCAGGAGGATCCGTTTATCCCGTGACGTCGCACCGCGTCCAAGTCCATCTTGAATGGGGCCACTTACCCGCAGAGGGTGCCAGGCCCGTAGCGACCGGTACGCGTTTCGGGAGGATCTCTCCATAGAGTCGGGTTGCTTGAGAGTGCAACCCTAAGTGGGTGGTAAACTCCATCTAAGGCTAAATACAACCACGAGACCGATAGCGAACAAGTACCGTGAGGGAAAGTTGAAAAGAACTTTGAAGAGAGAGTTCAAGAGTACGTGAAACCGTTCAGGGGTAAACCTGAGAAACCCAAAAGATCGAATGGGGAGATTCATCGTCGACGAGGCTGGCTCCCGTCGGTGCGCGATACTCCGGGTGTGGACCTTCGTGGTACCATTACCGAGGGTACACCACCGGCGGCGAATGTTCCGGCCACGTAGTCGTGCACTTCTCCCCTAGTAGAACGTCGCGACCCGTTGCGTGTCGGTCTACGGCCCGAGCGGTTGCCTGTTTCGTTGCTCCCAGAGCACGCGACAGACCCTCGGCCGCCCGGCCGGCTGCGCGACGGTACTCTGACGGTATCGGGCCGCAACCAATCCATTTTCGAATGTGTGTGCGTCAGGCCCGCCGCAAGCCCGGTCAGTTCTTACCCGGAGGCACGGACCTGGTGCCGTCCCCGGGCCTGGCCAGCTGTTAGCAGGCGGTGTCCTTGGACTGGCCAAGCTTCGAATTACCGGTCGGCGACGCTACTGCTTTGGGTACTCTCAGGACCCGTCTTGAAACACGGACCAAGGAGTCTAACATGTGCGCGAGTCATTGGGAGAAAGAAACCTAAAGGCGGAATGAAAGTGAAGGTCGACCTTCGCGTCGACCGAGGGAGGATCGGCCGCGTTACGATGCGGCCTCGCACTCCGGGGCGTCTCGTTCTCATTGCGAGAAGAGGCGCACCTAGAGCGTACACGTTGGGACCCGAAAGATGGTGAACTATGCCTGGTCAGGACGAAGTCAGGGGAAACCCTGATGGAGGTCCGTAGCGATTCTGACGTGCAAATCGATCGTCGGAACTGGGTATAGGGGCGAAAGACTAATCGAACCATCTAGTAGCTGGTTCCCTCCGAGTTTCCCTCAGGATAGGCTGGCACTCGCTCGTTCCTACGCGAACGTGTGCGAGTTTCATCTGGTAAAGCGAATGATTAGAGGCCTTGGGGCCGAAACGACCTCAACCTATTCTCAAACTTAAATGGGTGAGATCTCTGG
>CAWVQO010000275.1:0-2500 GCA_963932275.1 Andrena praecox
ATTTCTCTAATGGTTCGACCGCGGTCGTCGTGCTCGTTTTCGAGATAATCGCGAAAAACTCCAATCGCTCCGAAAATTTCAAAGTCCCGACAGATTTCAGTCCTTCGGCACCGTCGTCCGACCGACCACCAAACTCGACCAATCTTCGAAACAACCATCGATCCTTGTTCCCCGTTGCATTGCGAACGTATTTCTCTAATGGTTCGACCGCGGTCGTCGTGCTTGTTTTCGAGATAATCGCGAAAAACTCCAATCGCTCCGAAAATTTCAAAGTCCCGACAGATTTCAGTCCTTCGGCACCGTCGTCCGACCGACCACCAAACTCGACCAATCTTCGAAACAACCATCGATCCTTGTTCCCCGTTGCATTGCGAACGTATTTCTCTAATGGTTCGACCGCGGTCGTCGTGCTCGTTTTCGAGATAATCGGGAAAAACTCCAATCGCTCCGAAAATTTCAAAGTCCCGACAGATTTCAGTCCTTCGGCACCGTGGTCCGACCGACCACCAAATTCGACCAATCTTCGAAACAACCGTCGATCCTTGTTCCCCGTTGCATTGCGAACGTATTTCTCTAATGGTTCGACCGCGGTCGTCGTGCTCGGTTTCGAGATAATCGCGAAAAACTCCAATCGCTCCGAAAATTTCAAAGTCCCGACAGATTTCAGTCCTTCGGCACCGTCGTCCGACCGACCACCAAACTCGACCAATCTTCGAAACAACCATCGATCCTTGTTCCCCGTTGCATTGCGAACGTATTTCTCTAATGGTTCGACCGCGGTCGTCGTGCTCGTTTTCGAGATAATCGGGAAAAACTCCAATCGCTCCGAAAATTTCAAAGTCCCGACAGATTTCAGTCCTTCGGCACCGTGGTCCGACCGACCACCAAATTCGACCAATCTTCGAAACAACCGTCGATCCTTGTTCCCCGTTGCATTGCGAACGTATTTCTCTAATGGTTCGACCGCGGTCGTCGTGCTCGGTTTCGAGATAATCGCGAAAAACTCCAATCGCTCCGAAAATTTCAAAGTCCCGACACATCTCAGTCCTTCGGCACCGCCGTCCGACCGACCACCAAACTCGACCAATCTTCGAAACAACCGTCGATCCTTGTTCCCCGTTGCATTGCGAACGTATTTCTCTAATGGTTCGACCGCGGTCGTCGTGCTCGTTTTCGAGATAATCGCGAAAAACTCCAATCGCTCCGAAAATTTCAAAGTCCCGACAGATTTCAGTCCTTCGGCACCGTCGTCCGACCGACCATCAAATTCGACCAATCTTCGAAACAACCGTCGATCCTTGTTCCCCGTTGCATTGCGAACGTATTTCTCTAATGGTTCGACCGCGGTCGTCGTGCTCGTTTTCGAGATAATCGCGAAAAACTCCAATCGCTCCGAAAATTTCAAAGTCCCGAGAAATTATTTTCGAATGTTGTTTCGGACCGTGTATTTATCGTGTTAATGGTCGCGGCGATTGTTTATAATAATTCGTTCAGTCGGTTCACTCTTGGCCCCGGCGCTCTCCGCGGCTAAGTCCCAGCGTGCCAGGCGAACGGGCTGTTGTAGCGGCGGTTTACACCCATAAGCGCCCGTGCGTAAGGTACGGCGGCGCCGGCGTTCCGGCCGGCCGTTCGGTATCTATAAGGGAGAGCGACGGTCCGAGCGTCTCGGTCGGAGCAGCGTTGGGCGCGTGGCTATTCTATGACCTCGGTTGAGAAGCAGTCACCGCTCCTCGAGATTCTGTCTCGACTGTTCTTGCCGTGTTGCGTTTCGGATTTCTCCACACAGCATTACCACGGGTCGGTGTCTAAGACCGAATGGCCCTTATGTGGTGAGCGTCCAAAAGTGACGTTGGTGACACGTATGCACTTATGTGTATGCTTGTACGACCTTATGCATTCAACTCTTTATCCACGCAGATGGACGATTTAAACTTTAACAAAACGCTAAGGAAGGCTAGCGTCGGGTACATATAAAGTATCGAACTATAAAAGTTCGAACTTTGAAAGAGGGAGAAAGTAGATACAAACCCAAGAGGTGTCAGATCTCGATATGCCTAGCGCGCACATTACGTGCCAACTCGTTATGACCAGCATGGCACGGTCCGCGCTTTCCCGTTTGCTCAGCATGCACTTGTCCGCGCTATTACGTACATGACCAGCGTGAATGATACGCGCTTTGTCGATTTGTCCAGCGTGTAGTGGTCCGTGCTTCTACGGTGGATGCTAGCGTGCGTGTACTCCGTGCTTCCCGGTGGATGCAGCGGCACGCGTGATACGCGCTTTATCGAGCATCCGATGCCATCCTTATATTTATGAAGGAAATATAATGAATTTTGTCTGTAACTGAGATCTTTCTGTGAACGTATATATGAAAGGCACATATCCGATTAAAATTTTAGTCAGTGGAAAAATCGAAACGATATGATGCCTCGAAGTATGATATAATTAAAAGGAGTGTGGAGAGAGAAAGGCACATATTATCCGAATTAGTCAGTGGAAA
>CAWVQO010000275.1:5000-7500 GCA_963932275.1 Andrena praecox
CATCGGTGAAGCGCAAAGAGCCGAAGCGCGCCAGACCGCCAGACCGCGGCGCCCCCTCTATGAGAACGGGACGATAATACGAACGCAATCACGAGTGCGCTCGCGCGAGGTTTCTCGAGAGGCCGTCGTTAACTGGATCGGGAAGCAAAACAAGACCCGTCGTTGCGATCGTGCCTCCGGTAATCCGCCGCCTCGTCGATTCGCGTTCACCTCGTATCGGAGGCGTGTGCCGCCGTGTTATGTACACACGATACTTACCGTCTGCGCGTGTGTCTGCGCGAGCGTGTACGCTCGTATCGAGAAAGGAGAGTCACTCGCGACCCAAGACAGGGATGAAAACACACCGCAAGCGCCCCGAGTGGGGTTAAGTAAAGCGCGCGAGAGAGGAGAGGGCAGAGGAACGAGCCGCCGTCGAAGCCTCCTGTGCTTCGCGACGTTTCGCGATCTCTCTCTCTCGACACGACGCTTCTTCCACTCGCATCCCGCTTCCTCAGTTTTGGTCGCGCTCTCCGAAAAGAAGTCCTGTGACACGACGGACCCTCTCCTCGGAGAGGACCCGGCGGGTAACCTAGGGCGGCTCGCACATCCATCGCGTGGACGTGCGTCCCCGGTACCGCTCGCTTAATCGCGCCCCGATAGCCAAAAAAGGACCGGCTGTGAAGCTTCGATAGCGAAAGTCCGATTGGACCGATCGAAGCCCCGGCCGTGCGTCCGCTCTCGGGGGAGCGTGTGGGGAGGACGCTGACGCGTGCGGTGGCCCGCCCGCAGAGTACGCGATTTTACGGTTCTCGTAATCCGTGTATCTCGAAGGTTTTTAAATGAATTTGTACGCTCGGCCGTCGGACGTGTCGCGCGGTGTTTCCGCGTTACGCTTCGACGGTTCCCGTCCTGGACACAAATCTCACACAGTGTCGTCAACGCTGGCGACGCCCGGACCTCCTTCGCGCGCTGGTTGGAGGCGCCACGGGCCTCGGCTTCATCCGAACCGAGAACAAAGATATAACGAACATATTTAATAACACGATTACCCTGAACGGTGGATCACTTGGCTCGTGGGTCGATGAAGAACGCAGCTAATTGCGCGTCAACGTGTGAACTGCAGGACACATGAACATCGACATTTCGAACGCACATTGCGGTCCACGGATACAATTCCTGGACCACGCCTGGCTGAGGGTCGTTATCGCATACAAAAGACTGCTTGCGTCGGTTCTCCGTATATAATATCATCCTCGCCGTCTCGCGTTTCCGACGATGTAACGCGTTTCGGAGTCGGGTCGATGGTACACGCGAGATACGCGACGTACGAGCGAAAGTTGGGCCGTTCGTCGGTGTTTGCCACGGCTCGCGTGAGAATCGCGTGAAGCGTGTACTCTCTCTCTCCCGTGCGAGAAGCAGAGAGAGGCGAATGTGATGAGAATGATCGTGCGGACTCGCGTGCGTGCTTTCACGGCGTCGTGCGTCGTTGTTTTACAACGACCGCCCGTGTGCTTGGCACCGCTCCCTGGATCATCACACACAGAGCAGCCTCTCCGCTCGCACCGGGGTGTGTGTAGATTTGCCTTCACGTTCCGCGCGAGATCTTTTACCGTGCTCCCGACGTCGCCTGAAATGAAAAATTTGTCCTGAGAAAGAGACCAAAGAGAAAAGGGGAGAGCAGCAGCGAGAGATGATAGAGAAGAGAGGAAAGAGCAGTGCGCGGCATATCGTGCGCCGATCGATCTATATCGTCGGGTTCACGCGGCCCCAGGGATTTTATAAAGAGGAGGGTCGTCGTTGACAAGTGAGAGAAGTGTTGTCAGTCAATCTATATAACACCGAGGGCACAACACACACTCGTTCTTCGGGACGCCGTGAAGATCCAAGGGTGTACAATGAGAAAATAGAGGCGCTGTGCGGGATGATAAATAAACCACGCGTCAACAGGATATCGGGTCGATGTATTTCCCCGTAGTTGCGCGTGTCCTCGCCTAGCCCTATTCATTTTCTCCCTATGGCCACGTTCCGTCGACACACAAAAGAGTGTTTGCGCCAAACATCCGATGAAGAGAGATTGCTCCACACTCGTCGCTTTTCTTAACGTTTCTGTACCCCCGGAATCCTCCTTGGCGCGGCTGAGCGATTTCTGGAACTTTCGACGAACCGAGAGGCGCTGATGCCGCGCGAAATGCGCAAGAGAGGGAGAGACTCTTCATTCGTAGAATGGAAGAACGAGTCTCCCCGATCGCGCGCCGCATTGTCTTTGTCGCGTTGTTGGTCGATCGTGTACGAGACCACCGCGCGTCTCACGCGTCGTCCAGTCCACGGAAAAGCTTATTTTTCGGCGGTTCCCTCTGCTCGAGTCACACTGCTCGAGGCGTGAGGGACAGCGGAATCTCAAAGCTAATATAGCGGACGGACGTTAAAGTAAAAACCGGTGCTCGTTCCGCGAGTGTCTCGCGGATCGAATCGACGGTGCGCGACGAAAAGACACCTTTCCTCTGGAATCGTGCGATGGCAC
>CAWVQO010000275.1:12500-15000 GCA_963932275.1 Andrena praecox
ACCGACCACCAAACTCGACCAATCTTCGAAACAACCATCGATCCTTGTTCCCCGTTGCATTGCGAACGTATTTCTCTAATGGTTCGACCGCGGTCGTCGTGCTTGTTTTCGAGATAATCGCGAAAAACTCCAATCGCTCCGAAAATTTCAAAGTCCCGACAGATTTCAGTCCTTCGGCACCGTCGTCCGACCGACCACCAAACTCGACCAATCTTCGAAACAACCATCGATCCTTGTTCCCCGTTGCATTGCGAACGTATTTCTCTAATGGTTCGACCGCGGTCGTCGTGCTCGTTTTCGAGATAATCGGGAAAAACTCCAATCGCTCCGAAAATTTCAAAGTCCCGACAGATTTCAGTCCTTCGGCACCGTGGTCCGACCGACCACCAAATTCGACCAATCTTCGAAACAACCGTCGATCCTTGTTCCCCGTTGCATTGCGAACGTATTTCTCTAATGGTTCGACCGCGGTCGTCGTGCTCGGTTTCGAGATAATCGCGAAAAACTCCAATCGCTCCGAAAATTTCAAAGTCCCGACACATCTCAGTCCTTCGGCACCGCCGTCCGACCGACCACCAAACTCGACCAATCTTCGAAACAACCATCGATCCTTGTTCCCCGTTGCATTGCGAACGTATTTCTCTAATGGTTCGACCGCGGTCGTCGTGCTCGGTTTCGAGATAATCGCGAAAAACTCCAATCGCTCCGAAAATTTCAAAGTCCCGACACATCTCAGTCCTTCGGCACCGCCGTCCGACCGACCACCAAACTCGACCAATCTTCGAAACAACCATCGATCCTTGTTCCCCGTTGCATTGCGAACGTATTTCTCTAATGGTTCGACCGCGGTCGTCGTGCTCGGTTTCGAGATAATCGCGAAAAACTCCAATCGCTCCGAAAATTTCAAAGTCCCGACACATCTCAGTCCTTCGGCACCGCCGTCCGACCGACCACCAAACTCGACCAATCTTCGAAACAACCATCGATCCTTGTTCCCCGTTGCATTGCGAACGTATTTCTCTAATGGTTCGACCGCGGTCGTCGTGCTCGGTTTCGAGATAATCGCGAAAAACTCCAATCGCTCCGAAAATTTCAAAGTCCCGACACATCTCAGTCCTTCGGCACCGCCGTCCGACCGACCACCAAACTCGACCAATCTTCGAAACAACCATCGATCCTTGTTCCCCGTTGCATTGCGAACGTATTTCTCTAATGGTTCGACCGCGGTCGTCGTGCTCGTTTTCGAGATAATCGCGAAAAACTCCAATCGCTCCGAAAATTTCAAAGTCCCGACAGATTTCAGTCCTTCGGCACCGTCGTCCGACCGACCATCAAATTCGACCAATCTTCGAAACAACCGTCGATCCTTGTTCCCCGTTGCATTGCGAACGTATTTCTCTAATGGTTCGACCGCGGTCGTCGTGCTCGTTTTCGAGATAATCGCGAAAAACTCCAATCGCTCCGAAAATTTCAAAGTCCCGAGAAATTATTTTCGAATGTTGTTTCGGACCGTGTATTTATCGTGTTAATGGTCGCGGCGATTGTTTATAATAATTCGTTCAGTCGGTTCACTCTTGGCCCCGGCGCTCTCCGCGGCTAAGTCCCAGCGTGCCAGGCGAACGGGCTGTTGTAGCGGCGGTTTACACCCATAAGCGCCCGTGCGTAAGGTACGGCGGCGCCGGCGTTCCGGCCGGCCGTTCGGTATCTATAAGGGAGAGCGACGGTCCGAGCGTCTCGGTCGGAGCAGCGTTGGGCGCGTGGCTATTCTATGACCTCGGTTGAGAAGCAGTCACCGCTCCTCGAGATTCTGTCTCGACTGTTCTTGCCGTGTTGCGTTTCGGATTTCTCCACACAGCATTACCACGGGTCGGTGTCTAAGACCGAATGGCCCTTATGTGGTGAGCGTCCAAAAGTGACGTTGGTGACACGTATGCACTTATGTGTATGCTTGTACGACCTTATGCATTCAACTCTTTATCCACGCAGATGGACGATTTAAACTTTAACAAAACGCTAAGGAAGGCTAGCGTCGGGTACATATAAAGTATCGAACTATAAAAGTTCGAACTTTGAAAGAGGGAGAAAGTAGATACAAACCCAAGAGGTGTCAGATCTCGATATGCCTAGCGCGCACATTACGTGCCAACTCGTTATGACCAGCATGGCACGGTCCGCGCTTTCCCGTTTGCTCAGCATGCACTTGTCCGCGCTATTACGTACATGACCAGCGTGAATGATACGCGCTTTGTCGATTTGTCCAGCGTGTAGTGGTCCGTGCTTCTACGGTGGATGCTAGCGTGCGTGTACTCCGTGCTTCCCGGTGGATGCAGCGGCACGCGTGATACGCGCTTTATCGAGCATCCGATGCCATCCTTATATTTATGAAGGAAATATAATGAATTTTGTCTGTAACTGAGATCTTTCTGTGAACGTATATATGAAAGGCACATATCCGATTAAAATTTTAGTCAGTGGAAAAATCGAAACGATATGATGCCTC
>CAWVQO010000275.1:17500-20000 GCA_963932275.1 Andrena praecox
CGGCTTACGCCGCGGAGGTCGCTACGGACGGAGAACCTGGTTTCTCACCGCGACGCTCCCGTCCGCTGCCATCGGTGAAGCGCAAAGAGCCGAAGCGCGCCAGACCGCCAGACCGCGGCGCCCCCTCTATGAGAACGGGACGATAATACGAACGCAATCACGAGTGCGCTCGCGCGAGGTTTCTCGAGAGGCCGTCGTTAACTGGATCGGGAAGCAAAACAAGACCCGTCGTTGCGATCGTGCCTCCGGTAATCCGCCGCCTCGTCGATTCGCGTTCACCTCGTATCGGAGGCGTGTGCCGCCGTGTTATGTACACACGATACTTACCGTCTGCGCGTGTGTCTGCGCGAGCGTGTACGCTCGTATCGAGAAAGGAGAGTCACTCGCGACCCAAGACAGGGATGAAAACACACCGCAAGCGCCCCGAGTGGGGTTAAGTAAAGCGCGCGAGAGAGGAGAGGGCAGAGGAACGAGCCGCCGTCGAAGCCTCCTGTGCTTCGCGACGTTTCGCGATCTCTCTCTCTCGACACGACGCTTCTTCCACTCGCATCCCGCTTCCTCAGTTTTGGTCGCGCTCTCCGAAAAGAAGTCCTGTGACACGACGGACCCTCTCCTCGGAGAGGACCCGGCGGGTAACCTAGGGCGGCTCGCACATCCATCGCGTGGACGTGCGTCCCCGGTACCGCTCGCTTAATCGCGCCCCGATAGCCAAAAAAGGACCGGCTGTGAAGCTTCGATAGCGAAAGTCCGATTGGACCGATCGAAGCCCCGGCCGTGCGTCCGCTCTCGGGGGAGCGTGTGGGGAGGACGCTGACGCGTGCGGTGGCCCGCCCGCAGAGTACGCGATTTTACGGTTCTCGTAATCCGTGTATCTCGAAGGTTTTTAAATGAATTTGTACGCTCGGCCGTCGGACGTGTCGCGCGGTGTTTCCGCGTTACGCTTCGACGGTTCCCGTCCTGGACACAAATCTCACACAGTGTCGTCAACGCTGGCGACGCCCGGACCTCCTTCGCGCGCTGGTTGGAGGCGCCACGGGCCTCGGCTTCATCCGAACCGAGAACAAAGATATAACGAACATATTTAATAACACGATTACCCTGAACGGTGGATCACTTGGCTCGTGGGTCGATGAAGAACGCAGCTAATTGCGCGTCAACGTGTGAACTGCAGGACACATGAACATCGACATTTCGAACGCACATTGCGGTCCACGGATACAATTCCTGGACCACGCCTGGCTGAGGGTCGTTATCGCATACAAAAGACTGCTTGCGTCGGTTCTCCGTATATAATATCATCCTCGCCGTCTCGCGTTTCCGACGATGTAACGCGTTTCGGAGTCGGGTCGATGGTACACGCGAGATACGCGACGTACGAGCGAAAGTTGGGCCGTTCGTCGGTGTTTGCCACGGCTCGCGTGAGAATCGCGTGAAGCGTGTACTCTCTCTCTCCCGTGCGAGAAGCAGAGAGAGGCGAATGTGATGAGAATGATCGTGCGGACTCGCGTGCGTGCTTTCACGGCGTCGTGCGTCGTTGTTTTACAACGACCGCCCGTGTGCTTGGCACCGCTCCCTGGATCATCACACACAGAGCAGCCTCTCCGCTCGCACCGGGGTGTGTGTAGATTTGCCTTCACGTTCCGCGCGAGATCTTTTACCGTGCTCCCGACGTCGCCTGAAATGAAAAATTTGTCCTGAGAAAGAGACCAAAGAGAAAAGGGGAGCAGCAGCGAGAGATGATAGAGAAGAGAGGAAAGAGCAGTGCGCGGCATATCGTGCGCCGATCGATCTATATCGTCGGGTTCACGCGGCCCCAGGGATTTTATAAAGAGGAGGGTCGTCGTTGACAAGTGAGAGAAGTGTTGTCAGTCAATCTATATAACACCGAGGGCACAACACACACTCGTTCTTCGGGACGCCGTGAAGATCCAAGGGTGTACAATGAGAAAATAGAGGCGCTGTGCGGGATGATAAATAAACCACGCGTCAACAGGATATCGGGTCGATGTATTTCCCCGTAGTTGCGCGTGTCCTCGCCTAGCCCTATTCATTTTCTCCCTATGGCCACGTTCCGTCGACACACAAAAGAGTGTTTGCGCCAAACATCCGATGAAGAGAGATTGCTCCACACTCGTCGCTTTTCTTAACGTTTCTGTACCCCCGGAATCCTCCTTGGCGCGGCTGAGCGATTTCTGGAACTTTCGACGAACCGAGAGGCGCTGATGCCGCGCGAAATGCGCAAGAGAGGGAGAGACTCTTCATTCGTAGAATGGAAGAACGAGTCTCCCCGATCGCGCGCCGCATTGTCTTTGTCGCGTTGTTGGTCGATCGTGTACGAGACCACCGCGCGTCTCACCGGTCGTCCAGTCCACGGAAAAGCTTATTTTTCGGCGGTTCCCTCTGCTCGAGTCACACTGCTCGAGGCGTGAGGGACAGCGGAATCTCAAAGCTAATATAGCGGACGGACGTTAAAGTAAAAACCGGTGCTCGTTCCGCGAGT
>CAWVQO010000275.1:25000-27500 GCA_963932275.1 Andrena praecox
TTCAGTCCTTCGGCACCGTCGTCCGACCGACCACCAAACTCGACCAATCTTCGAAACAACCATCGATCCTTGTTCCCCGTTGCATTGCGAACGTATTTCTCTAATGGTTCGACCGCGGTCGTCGTGCTTGTTTTCGAGATAATCGCGAAAAACTCCAATCGCTCCGAAAATTTCAAAGTCCCGACAGATTTCAGTCCTTCGGCACCGTCGTCCGACCGACCACCAAACTCGACCAATCTTCGAAACAACCATCGATCCTTGTTCCCCGTTGCATTGCGAACGTATTTCTCTAATGGTTCGACCGCGGTCGTCGTGCTCGTTTTCGAGATAATCGGGAAAAACTCCAATCGCTCCGAAAATTTCAAAGTCCCGACAGATTTCAGTCCTTCGGCACCGTGGTCCGACCGACCACCAAATTCGACCAATCTTCGAAACAACCGTCGATCCTTGTTCCCCGTTGCATTGCGAACGTATTTCTCTAATGGTTCGACCGCGGTCGTCGTGCTCGGTTTCGAGATAATCGCGAAAAACTCCAATCGCTCCGAAAATTTCAAAGTCCCGACAGATTTCAGTCCTTCGGCACCGTCGTCCGACCGACCACCAAACTCGACCAATCTTCGAAACAACCATCGATCCTTGTTCCCCGTTGCATTGCGAACGTATTTCTCTAATGGTTCGACCGCGGTCGTCGTGCTCGTTTTCGAGATAATCGGGAAAAACTCCAATCGCTCCGAAAATTTCAAAGTCCCGACAGATTTCAGTCCTTCGGCACCGTGGTCCGACCGACCACCAAATTCGACCAATCTTCGAAACAACCGTCGATCCTTGTTCCCCGTTGCATTGCGAACGTATTTCTCTAATGGTTCGACCGCGGTCGTCGTGCTCGGTTTCGAGATAATCGCGAAAAACTCCAATCGCTCCGAAAATTTCAAAGTCCCGACACATCTCAGTCCTTCGGCACCGCCGTCCGACCGACCACCAAACTCGACCAATCTTCGAAACAACCGTCGATCCTTGTTCCCCGTTGCATTGCGAACGTATTTCTCTAATGGTTCGACCGCGGTCGTCGTGCTCGTTTTCGAGATAATCGCGAAAAACTCCAATCGCTCCGAAAATTTCAAAGTCCCGACAGATTTCAGTCCTTCGGCACCGTCGTCCGACCGACCATCAAATTCGACCAATCTTCGAAACAACCGTCGATCCTTGTTCCCCGTTGCATTGCGAACGTATTTCTCTAATGGTTCGACCGCGGTCGTCGTGCTCGTTTTCGAGATAATCGCGAAAAACTCCAATCGCTCCGAAAATTTCAAAGTCCCGAGAAATTATTTTCGAATGTTGTTTCGGACCGTGTATTTATCGTGTTAATGGTCGCGGCGATTGTTTATAATAATTCGTTCAGTCGGTTCACTCTTGGCCCCGGCGCTCTCCGCGGCTAAGTCCCAGCGTGCCAGGCGAACGGGCTGTTGTAGCGGCGGTTTACACCCATAAGCGCCCGTGCGTAAGGTACGGCGGCGCCGGCGTTCCGGCCGGCCGTTCGGTATCTATAAGGGAGAGCGACGGTCCGAGCGTCTCGGTCGGAGCAGCGTTGGGCGCGTGGCTATTCTATGACCTCGGTTGAGAAGCAGTCACCGCTCCTCGAGATTCTGTCTCGACTGTTCTTGCCGTGTTGCGTTTCGGATTTCTCCACACAGCATTACCACGGGTCGGTGTCTAAGACCGAATGGCCCTTATGTGGTGAGCGTCCAAAAGTGACGTTGGTGACACGTATGCACTTATGTGTATGCTTGTACGACCTTATGCATTCAACTCTTTATCCACGCAGATGGACGATTTAAACTTTAACAAAACGCTAAGGAAGGCTAGCGTCGGGTACATATAAAGTATCGAACTATAAAAGTTCGAACTTTGAAAGAGGGAGAAAGTAGATACAAACCCAAGAGGTGTCAGATCTCGATATGCCTAGCGCGCACATTACGTGCCAACTCGTTATGACCAGCATGGCACGGTCCGCGCTTTCCCGTTTGCTCAGCATGCACTTGTCCGCGCTATTACGTACATGACCAGCGTGAATGATACGCGCTTTGTCGATTTGTCCAGCGTGTAGTGGTCCGTGCTTCTACGGTGGATGCTAGCGTGCGTGTACTCCGTGCTTCCCGGTGGATGCAGCGGCACGCGTGATACGCGCTTTATCGAGCATCCGATGCCATCCTTATATTTATGAAGGAAATATAATGAATTTTGTCTGTAACTGAGATCTTTCTGTGAACGTATATATGAAAGGCACATATCCGATTAAAATTTTAGTCAGTGGAAAAATCGAAACGATATGATGCCTCGAAGTATGATATAATTAAAAGGAGTGTGGAGAGAGAAAGGCACATATTATCCGAATTAGTCAGTGGAAAATCTAGGATGTATATGGTGTCTGGAAGAGAAGTAGAATAAGAGGGAGAGTGGAGAGAAGGCACACCACGTATCATCCGAGGAGTTAGTCAGTGGA
>CAWVQO010000275.1:30000-32500 GCA_963932275.1 Andrena praecox
TGCGCTCGCGCGAGGTTTCTCGAGAGGCCGTCGTTAACTGGATCGGGAAGCAAAACAAGACCCGTCGTTGCGATCGTGCCTCCGGTAATCCGCCGCCTCGTCGATTCGCGTTCACCTCGTATCGGAGGCGTGTGCCGCCGTGTTATGTACACACGATACTTACCGTCTGCGCGTGTGTCTGCGCGAGCGTGTACGCTCGTATCGAGAAAGGAGAGTCACTCGCGACCCAAGACAGGGATGAAAACACACCGCAAGCGCCCCGAGTGGGGTTAAGTAAAGCGCGCGAGAGAGGAGAGGGCAGAGGAACGAGCCGCCGTCGAAGCCTCCTGTGCTTCGCGACGTTTCGCGATCTCTCTCTCTCGACACGACGCTTCTTCCACTCGCATCCCGCTTCCTCAGTTTTGGTCGCGCTCTCCGAAAAGAAGTCCTGTGACACGACGGACCCTCTCCTCGGAGAGGACCCGGCGGGTAACCTAGGGCGGCTCGCACATCCATCGCGTGGACGTGCGTCCCCGGTACCGCTCGCTTAATCGCGCCCCGATAGCCAAAAAAGGACCGGCTGTGAAGCTTCGATAGCGAAAGTCCGATTGGACCGATCGAAGCCCCGGCCGTGCGTCCGCTCTCGGGGGAGCGTGTGGGGAGGACGCTGACGCGTGCGGTGGCCCGCCCGCAGAGTACGCGATTTTACGGTTCTCGTAATCCGTGTATCTCGAAGGTTTTTAAATGAATTTGTACGCTCGGCCGTCGGACGTGTCGCGCGGTGTTTCCGCGTTACGCTTCGACGGTTCCCGTCCTGGACACAAATCTCACACAGTGTCGTCAACGCTGGCGACGCCCGGACCTCCTTCGCGCGCTGGTTGGAGGCGCCACGGGCCTCGGCTTCATCCGAACCGAGAACAAAGATATAACGAACATATTTAATAACACGATTACCCTGAACGGTGGATCACTTGGCTCGTGGGTCGATGAAGAACGCAGCTAATTGCGCGTCAACGTGTGAACTGCAGGACACATGAACATCGACATTTCGAACGCACATTGCGGTCCACGGATACAATTCCTGGACCACGCCTGGCTGAGGGTCGTTATCGCATACAAAAGACTGCTTGCGTCGGTTCTCCGTATATAATATCATCCTCGCCGTCTCGCGTTTCCGACGATGTAACGCGTTTCGGAGTCGGGTCGATGGTACACGCGAGATACGCGACGTACGAGCGAAAGTTGGGCCGTTCGTCGGTGTTTGCCACGGCTCGCGTGAGAATCGCGTGAAGCGTGTACTCTCTCTCTCCCGTGCGAGAAGCAGAGAGAGGCGAATGTGATGAGAATGATCGTGCGGACTCGCGTGCGTGCTTTCACGGCGTCGTGCGTCGTTGTTTTACAACGACCGCCCGTGTGCTTGGCACCGCTCCCTGGATCATCACACACAGAGCAGCCTCTCCGCTCGCACCGGGGTGTGTGTAGATTTGCCTTCACGTTCCGCGCGAGATCTTTTACCGTGCTCCCGACGTCGCCTGAAATGAAAAATTTGTCCTGAGAAAGAGACCAAAGAGAAAAGGGGAGAGCAGCAGCGAGAGATGATAGAGAAGAGAGGAAAGAGCAGTGCGCGGCATATCGTGCGCCGATCGATCTATATCGTCGGGTTCACGCGGCCCCAGGGATTTTATAAAGAGGAGGGTCGTCGTTGACAAGTGAGAGAAGTGTTGTCAGTCAATCTATATAACACCGAGGGCGCAACACACACTCGTTCTTCGGGACGCCGTGAAGATCCAAGGGTGTACAATGAGAAAATAGAGGCGCTGTGCGGGATGATAAATAAACCACGCGTCAACAGGATATCGGGTCGATGTATTTCCCCGTAGTTGCGCGTGTCCTCGCCTAGCCCTATTCATTTTCTCCCTATGGCCACGTTCCGTCGACACACAAAAGAGTGTTTGCGCCAAACATCCGATGAAGAGAGATTGCTCCACACTCGTCGCTTTTCTTAACGTTTCTGTACCCCCGGAATCCTCCTTGGCGCGGCTGAGCGATTTCTGGAACTTTCGACGAACCGAGAGGCGCTGATGCCGCGCGAAATGCGCAAGAGAGGGAGAGACTCTTCATTCGTAGAATGGAAGAACGAGTCTCCCCGATCGCGCGCCGCATTGTCTTTGTCGCGTTGTTGGTCGATCGTGTACGAGACCACCGCGCGTCTCACCGGTCGTCCAGTCCACGGAAAAGCTTATTTTTCGGCGGTTCCCTCTGCTCGAGTCACACTGCTCGAGGCGTGAGGGACAGCGGAATCTCAAAGCTAATATAGCGGACGGACGTTAAAGTAAAAACCGGTGCTCGTTCCGCGAGTGTCTCGCGGATCGAATCGACGGTGCGCGACGAAAAGACACCTTTCCTCTGGAATCGTGCGATGGCACCTCTGGATATATAATACAACGAGATCGATCCACATCGATCCGTCGTCGTCGGGCTACGAGCCGGGATGTGTACGGGGATGATACCGCCACTACGC
>CAWVQO010000275.1:37500-40000 GCA_963932275.1 Andrena praecox
CTCCGAAAATTTCAAAGTCCCGACAGATTTCAGTCCTTCGGCACCGTCGTCCGACCGACCACCAAACTCGACCAATCTTCGAAACAACCATCGATCCTTGTTCCCCGTTGCATTGCGAACGTATTTCTCTAATGGTTCGACCGCGGTCGTCGTGCTCGTTTTCGAGATAATCGGGAAAAACTCCAATCGCTCCGAAAATTTCAAAGTCCCGACAGATTTCAGTCCTTCGGCACCGTGGTCCGACCGACCACCAAATTCGACCAATCTTCGAAACAACCGTCGATCCTTGTTCCCCGTTGCATTGCGAACGTATTTCTCTAATGGTTCGACCGCGGTCGTCGTGCTCGGTTTCGAGATAATCGCGAAAAACTCCAATCGCTCCGAAAATTTCAAAGTCCCGACAGATTTCAGTCCTTCGGCACCGTCGTCCGACCGACCACCAAACTCGACCAATCTTCGAAACAACCATCGATCCTTGTTCCCCGTTGCATTGCGAACGTATTTCTCTAATGGTTCGACCGCGGTCGTCGTGCTCGTTTTCGAGATAATCGGGAAAAACTCCAATCGCTCCGAAAATTTCAAAGTCCCGACAGATTTCAGTCCTTCGGCACCGTGGTCCGACCGACCACCAAATTCGACCAATCTTCGAAACAACCGTCGATCCTTGTTCCCCGTTGCATTGCGAACGTATTTCTCTAATGGTTCGACCGCGGTCGTCGTGCTCGGTTTCGAGATAATCGCGAAAAACTCCAATCGCTCCGAAAATTTCAAAGTCCCGACACATCTCAGTCCTTCGGCACCGCCGTCCGACCGACCACCAAACTCGACCAATCTTCGAAACAACCGTCGATCCTTGTTCCCCGTTGCATTGCGAACGTATTTCTCTAATGGTTCGACCGCGGTCGTCGTGCTCGTTTTCGAGATAATCGCGAAAAACTCCAATCGCTCCGAAAATTTCAAAGTCCCGACAGATTTCAGTCCTTCGGCACCGTCGTCCGACCGACCATCAAATTCGACCAATCTTCGAAACAACCGTCGATCCTTGTTCCCCGTTGCATTGCGAACGTATTTCTCTAATGGTTCGACCGCGGTCGTCGTGCTCGTTTTCGAGATAATCGCGAAAAACTCCAATCGCTCCGAAAATTTCAAAGTCCCGAGAAATTATTTTCGAATGTTGTTTCGGACCGTGTATTTATCGTGTTAATGGTCGCGGCGATTGTTTATAATAATTCGTTCAGTCGGTTCACTCTTGGCCCCGGCGCTCTCCGCGGCTAAGTCCCAGCGTGCCAGGCGAACGGGCTGTTGTAGCGGCGGTTTACACCCATAAGCGCCCGTGCGTAAGGTACGGCGGCGCCGGCGTTCCGGCCGGCCGTTCGGTATCTATAAGGGAGAGCGACGGTCCGAGCGTCTCGGTCGGAGCAGCGTTGGGCGCGTGGCTATTCTATGACCTCGGTTGAGAAGCAGTCACCGCTCCTCGAGATTCTGTCTCGACTGTTCTTGCCGTGTTGCGTTTCGGATTTCTCCACACAGCATTACCACGGGTCGGTGTCTAAGACCGAATGGCCCTTATGTGGTGAGCGTCCAAAAGTGACGTTGGTGACACGTATGCACTTATGTGTATGCTTGTACGACCTTATGCATTCAACTCTTTATCCACGCAGATGGACGATTTAAACTTTAACAAAACGCTAAGGAAGGCTAGCGTCGGGTACATATAAAGTATCGAACTATAAAAGTTCGAACTTTGAAAGAGGGAGAAAGTAGATACAAACCCAAGAGGTGTCAGATCTCGATATGCCTAGCGCGCACATTACGTGCCAACTCGTTATGACCAGCATGGCACGGTCCGCGCTTTCCCGTTTGCTCAGCATGCACTTGTCCGCGCTATTACGTACATGACCAGCGTGAATGATACGCGCTTTGTCGATTTGTCCAGCGTGTAGTGGTCCGTGCTTCTACGGTGGATGCTAGCGTGCGTGTACTCCGTGCTTCCCGGTGGATGCAAGCGGCACGCGTGATACGCGCTTTATCGAGCATCCGATGCCATCCTTATATTTATGAAGGAAATATAATGAATTTTGTCTGTAACTGAGATCTTTCTGTGAACGTATATATGAAAGGCACATATCCGATTAAAATTTTAGTCAGTGGAAAAATCGAAACGATATGATGCCTCGAAGTATGATATAATTAAAAGGAGTGTGGAGAGAGAAAGGCACATATTATCCGAATTAGTCAGTGGAAAATCTAGGATGTATATGGTGTCTGGAAGAGAAGTAGAATAAGAGGGAGAGTGGAGAGAAGGCACACCACGTATCATCCGAGGAGTTAGTCAGTGGAAAATCCTGGGTGTGATATGTTGGGTGTCTCTGGAGGCGCACATATCCGAGATAGAGAATTTGTGGAACAAATCGAGGATATTGATGTGTCTAAAACTGCACGCTGTTGTGCAAGTTTTATAAAATCAAAAATGAATGGGGCATCGTCGATCCGTCTCTAA